>CABFOW010002330.1:18907-28967 GCA_902141385.1 Timema californicum
AATAATTAATTAGTATAACTTTTTTCTAATATGTGCATTTCTTAATATCGTAATTATTTTATTATCATTTGGGTGTTGATAATTATAAAGCTGTAGTGCAGGGGTCGGCAATGTGTCTCTTGCGGGAACCATGTCATCTTGACAGATTTTAAGCGCCCACCTTATATTTTCTAATTTTCTCCATTTTTTGTAAAATAATGTTGTTTAAGAAATTACAGTATGGTTGTCGAGTGTTATTTGAAATTAAACTTTTTTACTGTGTAGTCCTCATTAGCTGAGCAATTCGATACTCAAATCATTTGTAGTACTGGCTTCAGTGTTCTTTGGAGACATTGTGTAAAAATTGAGTTGGCAAGACTATGTGAGTATCTAGACCTCTTCGTAGCAGAAGGCGTTAAAAATTGTGTTGGCTGGTGACACTGTGTTAGTGCATTGACCTTTTCATAGCAGACAGTGCAGGTGATTGACAATGTCTTATGCTGTGGGGGACAGTGCAGTTCTGTTTTATTAACACTTAGTAATAAGAGGCAAAAATCTTATTATTTAATAATGAATGGGAGCAGAAGTTCTGTTTTACAGACATTAAAGGTAAATGTGGGTTTACTTTATAAAGCCAGTGTATCTGTTCTCAAGAAAAGCCACATCGAGAGACACTTTAACACAGTTCACAGCTCGTTTGATGAAAGTTTTCCCTTGAATTAAGAAATTAGAAAAAGAAGAGTCGGTAATTTGAAGGCAAAGTTGAAAGCTCAACAGTCAATTTCTACCACACAAAACAAGCAATCAACAAATGCAACAATTGCTTTATTGAAAGTTTCTCATGTATTATTGAAAAAGGAAAAAATCATTTTAGATGGGGAAATAGTTAAAGAAGCCATGATTGCTGCTTCAGAATCACTGGTTTGATGGGTTTAGCAATAAAACTCAAATTATAGTGGAGAGTAATAGGGAAAATGGTGTTTCATGACTTTTCTCTCAAAGAAGAGTATCTCAAAGTACTTCCACTGACAGGACAAACTAGAGACTAGGACATTAAAATGCCTTCAAGATTAATACATACTCTTAGAAAAGTTGATAACTCCTACAACTGATGGATCTCCTGAACTTGTTAATTGCAAAAATGGTTTTATAGCTTTATGTATGAAAGATAAATGCTTTCCTTATCTTCTATTTTATCATTGTATACTACATCAACAAGTATTATGTGCAAAGGTTCTTAATTTTAATTATGTCATGAACACAGCTGTGAACATAGTTAATTCTATGAAGGCTAAGCTTCTATGTTGCACAGCTGATTACACTGACTTGGTCCCACATATTGAGGTTAGGTGGCTTAGTAAAGGCAAACTGTTAGCAAGAATTATAAGTGTTTTTAAAGAAATAAAACTATTAATTCAAGAAAGGAACAGTACACAGACCAGGATGATGAACCTTTTCTTATAGACCTGGGGTTCGTGACAGACATAATGCTAAAACTAAATTAACTTAACCTACAGTTGCAAGGTAAGAACCATCACATTGCAAAAGTGTAGTGAATGCTTTTAATTGTAAACTTGAGCTGTGGAAAGTTCACCTTGCAAGAAAATCTCTCTCTTACTTCCCAAACTTGAAAATTATGATGCGATGTATGGATGAACCCATTTAAACATATTGCCATTCATTGCTCACCTTGAAACTATCCAAAAAGAATTAATAGAAAGATTCAAAGATTTCTCTATACTGGAACCAGTAGTTACATTTTTTTCTAACCCATTTGCCATGATTGATGTTATTGAGATGACTTCCTGTATCTAAAGAAGCTTACAAATTGAAGATACAGAGACTTTTGAAATGGAAATAATAAACTTACAAAATGACATCATTCTAAAATCTCATTGCATTGAAGATAGATTTTGGAACTTGTCAGATACAAACTCTTATCTATTGTTGAGAAAATGTGCCTTGAAACTTCACTCATGCGTGTGTGTGTTTTACTCTATATAAAGCATTTAACTTCTCCCCTTAATCTGCACAATACTATATAATGACAGTTAATTGTGCACTAAATTGAAAAGGACTTAGATAGATTAAAGATAGAATACTTATAGAGCTACAGAATATATGTAAATAATTTGTCATATCCCATTGCTTACCTCTTGCACTTTGTTGGCAGGTTACACAGAATCTGATAGCCCCTCCCTCACTCCCACCTGAAGGTCTGCCAGCTGTTAAGCGAATGAGGGCAGACGGTAAGTAAACAAAACTTGATTCATATGTGTTTTCCTATTTCAATAATTTTTTCTTCAAACTAGTGGTTATAGTTACACATTTTGAACTTGCAGGTAACCCACACTTGGGATGTTTTCAAATCAAATATATGGTCATCTAGGTCTTACACATTGATAAATGCTGTCAGCCTTTAAAAATAAATGAGGCTCTTAATCTTTCATTCATCCATTTGGTGAATTGTCTAGGTAGGAAGTGAAGTTTTGGAATGGAGTACTAATACCCATTTGTATTTCTCTGTTTCTGAGTTGTTACAGGGTTGTGTACCAAACTGTCAGTATCAGCCGAGCACTTTACAAGCTGTTGGAGAAAGTTGAGCCATAGTTGTTTTCTGGGGTTCCTTTTTAAAATCAGTTATTTTGGGAGATGTTTGTCATATGTATAGAAATTTGTTGTATAATCTTCGGACGATTTCAATCTACGTTTTAGATTCTTGGCTCTAGGCCTAATCTATATAGTGTTTTTCACCCGCCACATCTTAGTACTCATTGGGGTTATTCATATACATTAATTTCTCTAGCGGAATAGGGATTAGGAAAGTAGATTTTTATTGTAAACTAGCAGAAGTTATTTTCAAACAGACGGAAAACAATCTTCATTTTGTTTCTTCTCACCTAATTTTTAATAAATATAAAAACTAATAAAATGTTTAAAAATTCCAGGTTTGAGGGCTACTAATATCAAAATTTCAACCATTTATGTGCCGTAGATATTGTGCAATGCTCCTACCAGAAAAACTAACTCATTAGCTTGTAGGGAGAAAGAAACCATTCAGAAAAAAAAAATACACCCAACCAGAATTTTAACCTTGATCTCTTGGTTATCAGCATTTCAGTCCAATGAGAGTGGTGCGCTAGACCATGCAAATATTAATGCATGTTGTATTGTTATTGTTTACAATATGCTTCATTAGTTGTTTTTTAATTATTATTTTTTAAATTTGCTAGATCTTGGACACCAATAGAGTTGTAAACTCTTGCCTTTGAAAGGTGTTCATTAACTTATAAGATACTATCAAAAATGTAAATATAACTTGATAAATAGGTGAATAATGCCATAACATGTTAAATTTCAGATCAAAGGCAGTTTTTAACATTTAAACTATTTTCATAGTTTGCTGTAGGCTTAAAATTTAACCAGCAATTTCTGAACTAACACAATAAACTTGGTTTGTAACAAAGACAACCCCAGTGCCTCGGCTGAATTCATAACAATGGGAAGCCCTAATTTTACCATTGATTAATTTCTTAGCTCATTGGGAATTGAACCTATTATCCTAAACTTAATAGGCACACAGATTAGGTGCTGCCCTTAATTACGTCAGACTTTTTTTTCTGATTTTAACCCCAACCTCTAAACCCCACCCCCCCCCACCCCCCCTACATAAGATTTTCCATCCCTCCACTATCTTACATTTTTTTTGATGATTTGGCAAATTAGATTATTTTAATTGTTTAATTATTTGTAGACATGAGGATTGTTAATACAGCGAGTGATATGAAATTTTAGCATATTTTAATTGTAGTAAAATTAGTTGTAACACATCATAAGTAAATGAAATAGGCCCCCTATAAGTGAAATTTTATTTATTTATATATATATTTATTTAAAGATTTGGTCACACCATTAACATATATATATTAATTATAAAATTTCACTTATTAGGGGCCTATTTCATTTACTTATGATGTGTTACAACTAAGTAAAATATACAATTATAGTGTGACCAAATCTTTACATATATATATATATATTTTTAAAGATTTGGTCACACCATAAACATCGAAAGAAAAAAACCTTATGCAATATGTATTCTGACCCCCCACCACAAAACCCTAACCACAATTTAAAATAAGGATGTTCCGTTACTGACTGAGCTAATTTACAGCACTTTAAATAATTACTTAATTCAGATATTCTATTATCATAGTATTGATTATGTATTGGGTATATGCTCACCAACAAAAATTATTGATTAAAAACTAAAATTTTGTTGCCTTAAAAAAGAATGCTAAAAGTGGAAAAATTTCTCCCCAAAAAATGTTGTTATGTGATAGGTCTACTTGAGGAAGCCCTTTGTAATTAGGATTAGTTTATGTGATTTATTAGCTTGGATTGAGTCATTATTCATTAATGTTTACAGGCCTTAATAACTTAATATCAGTTTTTTTTACATTAGCGCTAATTATATCAGCCTCACATCTGTGGCCCACAAACCAAATGTCCATCACTTTTAATCTATTTTGCCTATGGCTAAAAGATCAAGGTTTGAATCCCAGTTGGTTGTATTGAGGGTGGTTTTTCCTAAACCGCTTCCTGGTCTCCTTGTACCATTAGTGTAAATATGCAAGAATATTTGTGTATCTAGAACATTCTAACTGCATTGTTTAAATAGTAGGTAGGGGTTTTTTAATCTAGAGAAGGAGCAAACCAACTAAATAATTAAGTACATTGATTAGGATTCATGTCTTATTCGTGCACCCCCTTTCTTTCCTGAAACATATTGCATCATGACTGCATATATTTCCTCCTCATCCTGTTCCAAACACCAATTACATTACACCAATAAATTTAGTTCCTTTAATATATAATCTGTCTGGAAAACTTGAAAAAACAGGCAATTCAGAAGTAAGAAAATATTGGTAATTGGCAACCCAGGTTTTATCATCCTTTGTGTTGTTTTATTAAACAAAGTTAGTTTGGAGTACTTGTTTTATCTTATTCATCACTAAACTGATATCTATTCATTTGAAAATAATTAGTGAAGCTTTTACTTGAAAATTTGAATATTAAAATTAATTTGTAAGTTACTTTTTTTTTACAAGAATAACTTATTTTGTTAAACATTTAGTCAATATTTTCAAACATTGTGTTTTTAAATTAGAATCAGATTCTTAACTAGGGTCTAATATTGTGAGCTCACTATTACATATTATTTAGATCATTCCAAATCCCAATCACCTGATATAAATATTGAACTGTGCTCTCGTGTCTCAGATTAAAAAAAAATTTAAGATAAATACCTATCATTTGAATACAATTTTCTTGTCAGATTTTGTAGTCCAAAATTGGGCTCAGGAGAAATTTTCGCACAATTCAGGCTATCACACCTTTTGCGTCAGTATAGAAAAATCTTCATGTTTAAAACTTCTTTTTTAAACCAATTGGGCTTATTTTGTTATCAAATGAAAGCTTTTTTTTCTCTTGGTAAGTTATAAAAAATGCTAGGCCTACATTAAGTGCAAAGTAGTGTCATTTATCATTCAAAGTGAATTTTAGTGTCCATTTTGTACCTTTGTAGGTTTGATAAGCCATAGCTCACAAGCAACACTTATTACCCATGTATCTTTTTTTATTTATTTTTAGAATGAGCTAACCATGTACTTGATTTTACCTCTGTAGTAAAAGGTCACATCACACTTTTTGCCAATTTCCGCACTTGTTTGTGAAACTTATCGTCTATGACACATGTCCTTCCAGGTATAGATGATGACAAAGGAACTAGAACTTCTCTGAGTATATCTTCATAGGGCGGGTATCCAGCAGCAGTCATTCTTAGTTGGCCAAAACTATGTTAAAAGACCAAGCGGTTGCATGAACGGAACTTTAGCATCCCTTTCCTCTCCGCAGCTTTATATCTTCCCAATCCACCACTCTCATAGTTGCTACAGACAGGAAAAACCGGGAAAAGCCAGGGATTTCTTTTTATTTCAGGGTTTTACTAAAGTTTCAAGGGATATTAGGTAATTGTATTGCCACAATTTAAACACAAAGGTTTCTTTAGTTTCAAAGAATTCGAATGCTACAAAAAATCTTGAAGTGCAGACTCATCGGTGCATTCAGGCCTAGGAATGTGGAAAAGGTATCGATACTTTACTAATATTGATATTTTCCTTTCGATACTAGTATTGTTTAATAAGTAGTTTTTTCCGATACTCTTACTGATATTAGTACTCACACTCTGGTATCGGATTGGTATCGAAACAAACAACTATTTTGTTATCGTCACTCTTGCTGAAATTAAATGTTTACTAGGGTGGATTTTGGAGCAAGAACAAATGACACACTTGCTCAATTCTCACTCATTTGCTGCATGACAAGTAAGAAGCATTTCTAGCATTCAATCTTTTTTTAGCTCATCTTAATTCATAGATTTCTTTCATCTTTGTCTATCAATACAACCTGATGCTTGAACGAGTGACGAGTGAGTGATGACACATTTTCTATCCCTTCCTTTATCAATGAGCATGTTCATCACAGACTAAACAAAATAAGCTTTTGTAGAGCTCAATGAACTCACTCATCTCAAGGATGCCCCAAGCAGACGAAGCAGAAAAGTTTATGTGCTTTCTTTAAGCAGATGAAGCAGGGCAAAGCATCAATTATGCTATTGTTTGTCAATAGTTAATAATCTATCTTGATAGAGTATATAAATGAAGAATGTTGTTAATAAATGGCGCCTCCCAGAACTGAATCATGTTTTTTTTTGTTAAGATGGATAGTGAAAGAGCATCTTCTAAAAAAAACTTTTGATACAGATACTTACTGTTATCGATTCTTTACTTTCAATATTAGTAAGGCATCACTATTTTTCTTTTGGTACTTTTAATGAGTATAGTATTGCTAATTTTCTTTCAATACCACATTCCTATTCAGGACAACAGTGAAGCATGCAACAACTTATCACTTAGAGTAAGGCCTATCCTTTTGATAACTTTACCTAAAACTCCTTTGTTCAGCTTTTGAACTTTTATGAGCAAGTGGTCAATGGTTTAAAAAAAACTTTGTTGAGGGGTATTTCATGACTTAGGAACAAGATTCAATATTTGAACGTGTTTATCTATTTTACTACTTTTCAATTTTTCCTTGATATTGCCACTTAATTATACATTAAGCTACTACACTGACTGCACTTTTGTTTATTTTTTAAATCACTTTCATTGTTTCCTAATGAAGATTCAACATTTAGAGCCATCTCTGGGAAACTACTTTTAACTCGCTGAGCTTTGTTTTTCACAAATTGTTCTTTCATCAAGCCGTTCAGTAACTTTAATGGGATAACATTCTATCAATTCATAGCTTTCATTTAGCTTCTCAATTTGTTCATACGTTGAATCATAATCAGTGCCTGAACGATTGATTTCTTGGTCATTGTATGTAGAACACTTTGAAAATACTTTTCTACAAGATATATAATACACAATTTTGTGCCTAGTATAAGTTTTACCTGTTGATAGTTTCTTGAAACTGGAAGGTAAATAGTTTTATTTTATATGGATCACAACATCCTCTGTTGATCCTTAAGTATTGAAAGAAAAGCGTGGAGATGTTGGTTGCATGCATTTTCAAAATTCACACATTTTGTTAGTATGTAGTATTTTTTTCATCATCACGTCTTATTACTTGTTCAGTTTATAGGTTTATGTACCAATTTTGCTAATGGTTTTAGGGATGTAGAAGGCTATATTTAGATTAAGTGTATCCACATTTGTATGAAGGGAGGGTGGAAAACAATTTTTAAAAAACCACATTCAATACACCCTATCGAGATTCAAACCACGATCTCTTCATCATCGCCAGTTTAGTCTACAGTGAGAGTAGTGCCATAGACAATGCAGCCACCAAAGTGGGTGTTCGTAATATTAAAAGCTCCCTTTCTTTTTCCCTTAGTTCAGAACAACTTACAAAGTTTTCTTGACTCCCTTCTACCTGTGTTGATAGACATGGAGGTGATGTCCTACTGAACACATTTCTATGATTAAAAAAACTATACTTGAAATGAAGTCACAATTTTAGTCATATTAAAAAAAACCTTTGTAAGTAACAGTTAAAAATTCTTCCCTAAACCACAAAAACACTCAGAACTACGAGGGCATCCACAAAGTAAGGTTCTTTTGAGATATGACCACCAAAATATACATGTAGGTGGGGTCACCCATGCGCAGTAGCATAAATGTACTCATCAGCTTTCAGTTGATCCCTTTCAGTTTTATCCTCATCTGATATTTTGTGAGAGTGAATTAAAATGAGTAGTACTGTCATAAATAATCCTGCCAGTTGTTAGGTTTGGTGTGTCATGATTTTTTTTAGCGGAAAAGCTTAACACTGCAGAAATTTACCCTTGGATATGCAAGGTTTATAGGCTTGATGTCATGAGTGAAAGTAAGGTGAGACAATGGGTCCGTCTGTTTAAAGAAGGTCACAACTATGATAAGGATGAGGAGCGCAGTGGTCGATCAAGGATAGTATTTCACACTTAAAGAATTTTCTTTTGAATTTCCAGAAGTTTCACGGTCACTCATTCATGAAATTGTGGCAGAAAAGCTAGGCTACAAGAAACTGTGCGCCAGATGGGTCCCCAAAATGTTGACTGAAGCACACAAACAAAAATGCATGGAGTCATCTCAAAGGTTTTTGCAGCATTTTGAAAAGGAATGAGATGAACTTTTTTCTCAAATCGTTACCAGCATCGAGACTTGGATTTCATATACGAATGTTGAAACAAAACAACAATCGATACATTGGTGTCATTCAATATTCCCAAAGGCAAAATAATTCAAACAGAAACTCTCCATGGAAAAAAAGGCTTCTCTTCTTTGGGACCAGAAGAGTGTCTTGCTTGTTGATTTTCTTGAATGAGGAAGAACCATTAATGCTGCAGGATATTGTGATACCTTACAACAGGCTGTCTTCAATCCGGAAAAACTGGAACTACCTGGGAATTGAAGTGATCTGGAAAATGCGGGATTAGGTTGAGAATTTGGTAAATTAATACAAAAATCCTGGAAAATGTTGTTTTACTAGAAATATAAACTATAATAATCTTTAAATAAGTAAATTACAATGATTCAAACTGTCCCTTTTTTTGTAGCTGTGTAATATATTTTATAATTTTATTATTTCCAGTAGACTATCCATTACAAATTTAAAAACAAGTTTATTTAAATTTTAAAATAGATTATTATTATTAATAGAAAAACATGTGAGAAGGGGTTATAAGTGGGTGACATACTTTTATTTGAGAATTTTAGGAAATTATCAGGGAAAAAGTCTGGAATTTCATTGGACAAATTAAGTAGACATCTTGTTGCTTAAGACTTGATGCACAATTATGAACAAAAGCTGTGGCATGCTGACATCAGAGATTCTTCTTTTGCACAACAATGCAGGAGCCCACACTGCAGCTAAAACTGTTCTGATGATTCAACAGTTTGGTTGGGAATTGCTTGACCACCCACCCTACAGCCCAGACCTTGCTCCAAGTGATTATCATTTGTTTTTGAACATTTAGCAATGGCTGCCCTCTCAGCGTTTTGCAGAAGCCGATGAACTGAGGAATGTTGTAAATCACTGGCAGCAGATTTTTTTGAAAGATGTAAAAAGAAATTTGTGTCAAGCTATAAAAAAATGTCTCTAAGTTAATGGGGACTACATGGAAAATAAAGGAGCTATGTATGTATTTTTAGCTTTATAAAACTTTTCTATCCATACTAGTTTTTTTAAATTAATTTATCGGACCTTACTTTGTGAATGCACCTCGTTTATGATCATACTCAAAAACAGTCTTCCACACAGGGTTGAGAGGCCACTAAAGGAATTTTCCTGTTATGACGGGTTTACTCATGTAAACTTTGCCATCCATTACAATGCATGCTGCTCTAGTGTTTTTCTCAGTAAGTCAGACATACTCATGTAAACTTAGTTCCTAAATCCTATGGTTTCATTCACAGGCAACTTGTTTGAATATTTTTATCTGAAAGAAAAAAAATTAAAATAATTCGTTTTTTTTTTTTTT
>CABFOW010002330.1:29040-76402 GCA_902141385.1 Timema californicum
CTCATTCAGAAAGGTCATATTGCATAATTGCATATCCTGTCCAAAAGAGTCTCATTGGCCATATTACTTGCAAGAGAGACACTAAGTGCTTTAACCATGTCATTACAGAAGTGTTTTTCACAAAATTCTACTTTGTTGAATATTTTATTTTTTAAAGTATTTAACATGCACTTTCTAAACCTATTGATTATATCAGCACACAATTTATAAACTAATTTAAATCTAGAACAGACACAAAATCCAGCCCTTGGCCGATAATTCATCACTGTGAAAGGGGAAACTCACATTTCACTAATGATTATTTTTCGGCCATATCATGAATTGAACCCTGGACCCTTAGCTCAGCAGACACACACTACTGACTGAGCTAAGGTGTTGGACTATTAAATAAACACAACTTTTTTTAACCATACAAAAAACACCATTCTTATTTTTAAAACAGAAAAAGTACACGGTAGCTCATCCTAAAACAAAGAGACATGTGTAAGTTGTGGCTTGCGAGCTATGACTTATTGAACCTATTTTGAATGCTCAGTGACACTACTGTGACACTAAAGTAGGCTTACCATATTTATACCTTATTTTGAAAAAATATAAAAAATAGCTTTAATTTGATACCTAAATAAGCCCATTTGGTTGACAAATAAGCAGGGTTCATATCAGATCACTATTTAGAACAAGTCAACAAAAGTAACTTTTTAGCAAGTCGCTAAAGGTCCTTCTTTTCATTTTTTATTCTCATTGGTTGAAGTTCAAAATTTTAAGTTTTTTCCCCTTTTAGTCCCAGATTTGATTAATTTTATTTTACTGTTGAGTCCCTATAAAGCACATCTGAGGGTCTAGAATGTGCTACTGTCTGCCTATAGCTGAGCCTGTTGGAGCATTATCTATTACAGGCTGGAGGGTGTATGGTACGTAGTTACCGGTCATTAAAGCCCTCATTATTTAAAAATATGTTTTATTTTAATAAGTAGCTTGAAATGATAATATTGGGGGAATATTGTTATGATTTGCCAGTTTTAATATGTGTGCAGTATATTTTCTTTAAGATTGATATTATACTATTTTTGGCTATTGAGATAGTTTTAGTACTGCACATTTGACTTGTTCTTTGAGTTTAACAGTGGGGAGGTGAAGTTTTAAGAAACTTATTGTAATGATATTCTTTACTCCAAATGGGTGAAAAAGTTTATTGACAGAAGGATTCTTAATATTAATTTGATCAAATGAATCCAAGGTCTTATTAGTCCCGCAAAGGAAACTCTTGATTCCAGCACATCTAATACAGAGTCAACCCTAAACTATTATGAGACTTCATCTCCTTTTGCGGCACTAGCTTCCTCTTACTCTGAGCCTGGTACATTAGCATTTATTGTACAGTGTAAGAAACTTTGCATCAAGAGCAGAGCTTATTTGGACTTAGAAGGCTTTAACTTCACGGTATCTTTGCCTGAGACAATTAGAGATACATTTCAACCTAAATGTTTATGTCTGCAGGGAAAATGAAGTACTTGCTAACATATGGTCTTGGACCTTATCTCAAGGAAAAGATTTTTGAAGATCTACTGCAGTCGCCTTACTACATGATCAATTATGATAAAACCATTATTAATGCTGGTGGGAAAGAGAGCCAATTAATGGTTAGATATTGGTCGAATACCAGTAATCAGGTAGTCAAGTCACCTGAAGATATTTTTCTTAGGAAAGGCAACAGCCGAAGACCTTGTCAAGCATATCAGCTTACATGGTGGCTAAAGACAGGGAAAACAGAGAAAACCTGGAAAAGTCAGGGAATTTTTGGATGACAGGGAAATGTCAGGGAATTTAAAAATGTCTAAAATATCTCATAAATTTTGCAACTAAACACTAAAACAAAAGTTAGTAATACTTAAATAAAATAACTAATAAAACTGTTTATGTTTAGTAAATACAAACTTTTTTTAATTCGTGATCAATAACAAAAGTCATCATCCACCATTAAATCTGGAAAAAAGTAGTCAGAGAAAATTAAAAAATGTTGCCTGGAAAGCCTGGAAAAGTCAGGGAATTTTGTAAAATATGTTTTGTAGCCACCCAAGCCTATCTGTTGACATTGCTTGGCTACCCAGACAGTCATTACCCCTGATTGTATCAGAGGGGTCTAATGGAAATAAAGTCGGATATCCCATGAATGATGATATAAAATCCCCCCCTTTTGTTTTTCAAATGTGTGTGTTTCATTTTGACTGCCTTCAAAAAAAAATCTACAAATTCTTGAAAATGTGAAGGGAAAAAACCCACTTTTTTCCTTTTCGATGGCTACTATTTTTCCACTTTTCTATTTTGTTAAAAAAATAATTATTGGCCACATTTTTTTAGTTCTTTGTCACTATTTCAACTATTTTTAAAGTCATGTGATTAGCCCGGAATAATCAAAACTTGAGGATTTCTCTCAACTGGTACAGAAAGTGGCGGAAATGGTGTGAAAGTCGAAGTTTTTAAAAAAAATTCTATTTAGCCCAATTTTGGACAAAAAACCTATGAAAAAATAATTTGAGGTTATCTAATAAAATATATGAGTTGTTGGAGTACATTGCATCAGGCAATCTGGTGTGGAATATACATGTTTCCTCAATCCTCTTCTGGCCATCCTAGTGTTAACTCTGCCCTGTCCCTCAAAATGTGCTTATCTTTTAAGTTAGCCCTATGTCCGTTTATTTAATTATTGGTTATTGGAGCTTTCTTACAGATATTTTTTAGATTAGATCCTCAAGCTCTTGGAATAGCTGTTAACGTTTGTGCAATGAATGTACAGAAGAACTAGGATGCAATTCATAAAATAATTGACAGTTTAACTAGGTCTAGTGTCACCTCTTATAATTATCATATTTAAATTGGGTCCTTTTGTCTGTTTTTTTTGGTCTCATCCTGTCAAGAACAATGAAATAAGAGCCTATTGAAAGTTTTTTTATGTCATTTCTTTGTCAAGCTAAAAAAAGTTATTTGTTTAGTGCTAGTGGTGACATAATCTATTGCATTTGCAAAGATTTACTTTAATATTCGATTAGTAGAATATTTGGAACAGGAATTTAGTTTGTTTTGATAATGGATCTCTTGATGGGTGATTTTAACTCTTGGTTTCTTTGAACATCATTAAACTCTTCCCACAAAACTTGACAAAATTCCATTTAAAGAAAAGGCTACATTTGAGATAATAAATCTTATTTTTATACATAAATAGTGTAGTTTTTACTGTACAAAGACTGCTATCCATATTGTCAGCTCACCCACTAAGATAATGGTGGAAGAAAGGTGGGGTATATGATGGTGGGGCAAATTAGCATAGTTTCGGGGTTGCTATTAGAATTGTTGTCACATCGAGTTGTAAATGCGTGTTTAATCATTCTGTACAACAAAGAGCTGTTCTTTCCATAATCACTTTTATTTGGCTTTATTGTTCAGATGCATCATTTGGTGTATTCGCGTGAGATGTATAATAATCTACTAAACATTAATCATAGATGCACGTAAGTATTTGAAGTGATTTGGTTTATGGCTTGATAATTGTTTAAAATGTTTTGAATTTTATCAACTATACCTTCCCAATGAATGCAAGACAAACTACAGCAACAAGAAGTTGTCCCTACAGTGAAAATTTCATAAAGATAACCTAAGTGCCTTTAATCTAATGAGACATTTCAGGTGTTATTTTTCTCTTTTGTAGCAGTGCCTTGAAAACAAGTGAATTTGCCATTGCCTTACCCTTTAACTCCCGTCTATACTTCATTCACGGGATGAGTTTACCTCTGAAAGGTCTTTTTTCTTACCAATATCCTACTATATAATAGATTTCTGGTAATCTCTTGATGGGTGATTTTAACTCTTGGTTTCTTTGAACATCATTAAACTCTTCCCACAAAACTTGACAAAATTCCATTTAAAGAAAAGGCTACATTTGAGATAATAAATCTTATTTTTATACATAAATAGTGTAGTTTTTACTGTACAAAGACTGCTATCCATATTGTCAGCTCACCCACTAAGATAATGGTGGAAGAAAGGTGGGGTATATGATGGTGGGGCAAATTAGCATAGTTTCGGGGTTGCTATTAGAATTGTTGTCACATCGAGTTGTAAATGCGTGTTTAATCATTCTGTACAACAAAGAGCTGTTCTTTCCATAATCACTTTTATTTGGCTTTATTGTTCAGATGCATCATTTGGTGTATTCGCGTGAGATGTATAATAATCTACTAAACATTAATCATAGATGCACGTAAGTATTTGAAGTGATTTGGTTTATGGCTTGATAATTGTTTAAAATGTTTTGAATTTTATCAACTATACCTTCCCAATGAATGCAAGACAAACTACAGCAACAAGAAGTTGTCCCTACAGTGAAAATTTCATAAAGATAACCTAAGTGCCTTTAATCTAATGAGACATTTCAGGTGTTATTTTTCTCTTTTGTAGCAGTGCCTTGAAAACAAGTGAATTTGCCATTGCCTTACCCTTTAACTCCCGTCTATACTTCATTCACGGGATGAGTTTACCTCTGAAAGGTCTTTTTTCTTACCAATATCCTACTATATAATAGATTTCTGGTAGGGAAAAAAGTCCTTTCCCAGGTAAACTCCTACCGTGAACGAACAATATATGTAAATTTGATACAGTTGAATATTTTTACCTTCAATATTTTCAATGAATTTTTAAGAAGCTTTATTCTTCATATCATTAATACAATTTATACTGATTTATGTCATTATTAATGAATACTAATTTTTTAGTTCTGTTTACTTGCGTGTAGCCCGAATGGGTTGTAAGTGGTGATAATAATAATTTTGTTTACAACACTAATTTTCTATTTAATCATGTTCACCAAATTTATAGGGTTTATTCACACTATGACACTACTTTGAGTCTATAGTATAAAATTGCCCATTTCTTTCAAAGTAGTTAAGTGAAGGTGTATATTATCTTATTTCATGGTCAGGGAAATAGGCACTTGTGGTTTGTGTGCAATTTTTCATACAGTGTTGTGAATGAATTATCTTTGCTTTATGTTTTATGGCGTGGGCTAACAGGTCTCGTTTCACACGTGGGCCATATTGAACGCAGTCCCCCCGTGATTCGGGTGAGAAGAGTGGCCTTAAAGCAAGTTGTGCTACACTTCTGAAATGTTATTATTTTGTTTCTCTTGAGTCAGTTTTTCTTGCTTAAGTATTTGTTATGAAGTGTAATAACTTGATGGCTTATTCATTTGTGTCTTGATTTTTAAACTCTTACTGGCGGTTGCTCTTTTGCTAAAACAATACTAAAGAGGTCAAGTGGGACTCAATTTCTATACATGATAAAAACGTTTTAATTGTTTTTAGATAATAATTATATTTATGACATAGCCTTGTGTTCTTTCTTGGGGTTGGTACATTTGCACCATTAGCTATATAAAGAGCACTTTTAAGTATGACTTTTCTAGCTTATAAACTGGAAGGGTATGTATAAAAGGACATCCAAACTTTTTTTTTTAGTTTAAGTCTACATAACAGGAAGTGCAGTAAGATGTGCAAAAAAGGGGGGTGGGGCGGCGAAGGGGGAATTTTCTTTTAAAAATGAAATACTGATCGTTTCGGCCATTAGTGTGACCCTGTATGTCTGCATGAAAAGTTTGGGTGGCCTTAATGGCTAACAATCTATGTGAATGATTAATTAGTTTCTATATAATATTTGAGGGGTTACATTTTGCTGAGAAAATGTCGGCTGTTGGAAATGAGTCACTGAAATCTTGATTAACCAGATGTTAAAGAATTTTGGATAGCTAAAAGCCTTGTGTTTATGTTAATAGTTAGCACCACTCTGCTCTTTGGGTGAATTGTGTTCACATAACTCTAATATAATGTAAAACTAAAATAGTTATTGCTGTGACATTTTTGAATTTTAATTTTTCTATTTTTCTGTGGACATTAAGGTACTGCCAAATCTTTCTCAAAGTTGCTTACTTTTTCCCCTGGAACATTGTTTCTGGTCAATACTCTCATAGTATGACTATCCACTTATATAACAAGGTTTATTTTCATTGTTGGTGTTCAGGTCACAAGTGTGCCCTTACCATAATGGGAAATATGAAATACTTTCACAAATTGATATTACAATCATTATATGTGTCACAGCTGAGTCCAGGAGTCATTACTCAACACTGATCTACTGCCCCAGAGCTTTTCCATTACTCCAGCTAAATTCCAGTTCAGTTTCTATTAGTTATCATGCAGCTCTGTTAGTTTAGATTGGTACTAGCCCTGAGTTACCCTCATCAGTGCTCATTTTTTTGACATTGGTGGAGGCCAAGGCTTAAAATATGTAGAAAGATGTTTAAATAAAAACCTGAGCTATACTTTAATGGCTTCGATTTAGTGCTGTGAAGGCTGTTTAAACAAGATTTCACAATTAAACTAGTCCTGTACGGGAATTATATTCTGACCACGGGAAATTTTTGGGCGGGAAATAATGTTTGCCCTCAGGAACAAGACAGAGAAATATTAAACGTAATGTTTGACTTTTTAGGCTTATATTTATTTTTCATATTTATAATTATTCTAGTCCAAACTCAGCCTTTCTATTTATTCCAATAAAAAAAATTGGTTGTTTCAATTAAGTTAATGTAGTGGTAATTGTTAAAAATATTTTTTGAAAATTCAGGACAAGGGGAACAAACTTTGATTAGGTTGCATTTAAGTATATTAACTATACATTTAAGTTTCATTCTTTAAAAAAATATGAAGAAATAAGCATTCTAACATTTTTATAAAAATGTATTTTTAATTTTTTCAAATAAAAACTAAATATTTTGCCAAACAAGTGTTGAAAATAGTTTTTGATGTAATGTGAATTAAAAAAACCCAGCCCTAATATAACTATTATAATTGTGTATTTTTAATTAGGGCCTAAATATTTTAGGTGTAATATAAATAACTTCTTAAAGTAGATTTTAAGATTGATTAAAAAGTCTTATAAAAACTCATGTCGTAAATTTGGATTACCGTATTTCTTTGATTCGAAGACACCATTGATTGTAAGGTGCGCCTTACTTTTCCAGTACCACCAACAGAAAAAAAAGCTTTTATTCTAAGAAAATCAATAAAAATAAAAGCTTACATGCTCTATTTATAAGAACTATTTTTATTATAGAATTAAATTTACTAACAACATTAGTATATTTTTTTATCAGTAGGCATTTTATTCATCACTCCCTTCTGAAGCAGTATCAATCTGATTCATCATTATCTTCACTATTCCATAGTATATCGTCTTCTGGGCCATCAAGAGCATTGGTCGAAAAAGAAATGCAATTTTAGGCCACCATTGATTCTAAGACGCACCTTGTTTTTAGAGACGTTAAAAGAGAAAAAAATGTGTGTCGTACAGTAGTTGAAGAAATACGATAATACTTTCACAGTAAAACATGAAAATATTCAATACTAAAGTGAATTAATTAAAGAGCCACAGTCTTGTACATAAGAATAACAAAAACATATATTAACTGAGCCATTGTGTCTGGTTATCTCTTATGATTTAGTTATTAAACCTCTTACAAAGAATGCTGTATTCCAAAAATACTAGTCTACCCAACTATAATAATCTAATACAATGCCAATTTGATGCCACTCCAAATATAATAATATTTACATAATGGACTTGTTAGTTGTCTTTATGCAAATAAGTGTGGTGAATGTGTATTTCTTACATAATCTGATATTAAAAAGCAACTCTACTAGCTATTATTTCATGCTAAAAATATGTTTTCCTGCCTTAAATCTATCCGGAGATAAATATTTCCCTCAATTATAAATAGTGTGGCTATGTTATTTAATAGCACTAAATTGAGTTGTGAGGTAGTTAATAAAAGTGACTGAAGTTTCAGGTAGTAGTCTTATCTAATGAAAGAGAAGGGAAATGTAATAAACTAAAATTTTTAGTGAAGATTAAATACAAACAAGACATTGATAGGCTGTAACTTTTTAGTATTTTTTCCCGCCCAAGTTTCGACAACAACCAATTTCCTGAAGTTCGGTATCCCGCACAGCCCTAAATAAAACTATTTTGAAACTGAAACTAAACTATGGTGATACATCACTAAGCAACCAAAGAAAACAGTAACTAAAATTGTTATACACTGTGAATTTAAACAATTTATTTGTGTAACCTTGTTTTTTCTGATATTTCAATTTTTCTTAAATGATGGTGCAGCCAAAAGAACATCTGCAAACTGAATTTTTTCTTCAAGGGTTAGAGTACCAGCCACAGAATGGGCTATAGCATTTTCTTGCTTGGTGGATATTGTTTACTCCAAAGTTGGGCAAGACCATTATCTTGATGTTGGGAGATTACAGGACTAAGATAATTATAACCTGAAACACAATTAGGTTCACCAAGGGCATCTCACTGAATGTTTTTTTTATTGGTGCGAAAAATCAAAATTGGTGAGGACTGTCTTTTTTCTCTTTTAAGACATTTTATGATTTAGTACAAAGTAAAACTTGTATTATGTCAAAATACGCTTGGTTCAAAGGGGTATTGAATATTAAGTTAACTTGGGTGAATATAAAGATACCGGCATTGGCATGCATGTGGACCACAAGCTCGTCAAATCTAGTTTGCTGGTTATTAGAATGGGGCTTGAATGGCTACCAGGCTTACTCGTGTTGTTTGTTTTCTTAAATGATTTCCCACTCTAATTAGCAAATATGGGGAAAACTGTAAATTATGCCCTGTCAAGATGAGAGGGAACACAAGTTTTTTTGCTGCTAATGATCAAAATAAATCAAATATTTCTTCAGTAGTCAAACAGTGATATCAACAGTTCTTGAATAGAATATTTCTTGAACATAAGGGATTTGACGAGAAACTTTTTTAAATGAGAGGATTTCTCATCAAATTCCTGGATGCCATGACAAACATTCAATGACTGTTGAGAATACCATATGTATAAGAGCAAACTAAAATATCTACTAAAGTAATACTTTGTTTTATCCAAAAAGCTTAGTTATAACAGCTGCTAAAATACTGGCCTAAGCTCGCAGTACCTTCTTTCTCGCCTTAATATATATAGGTAATAAAGTGTGACAAAAAAAATAGAAATGGGTTATAACTATTTCCCTCAACTTGCCCAAAAACCTATTGGCAACTGGCAAGTTAGTGCATAGAATCCTGTAAGTATTTCAGCTTGTACATCAAGAGATGGTGGTTCCAGCTGATAAATATTCCTGGTCTTGCCCATACTTGTTCTTTCATAAACTATCAAATTTAAAGTTAAGTTATTTCATATAGAAGCGGAAGCAGCAGTGGTGATTAAACACTCACAATTGTGACTATGACTGATATACTTTTTCACTCATCTTGTTATATTATCAATTATTTCTGCTTCTGATAATAATTTTCACTGTTTTAAGTTCAGTTGACAGAACAATTGGAGCTTCAGCTTCAAGTTGTGTTTAGTAAAAACTGTAAATCATATTGTAGGTTTGCTCGTCGCGGTAGAGACAATAATTGAAAGGGAAGGGGAGTAACAGTCGGGGTAATTTGATAAATAAAGGAAATGTAACTCGAGACTTGGAAAAAAAGAAACCCTTCAATTTATTTTTTACTTAATTTTCTTCCGTTTTGTTCTGTGTTGTTCGAAGGGCAGAGATTTGCGCCTAGCCTAGCACGAGTGTTGTTATCAACGAGGCGAGATCTGAGGCGCCACAGCCTCCTGCCCCTAGCGGTAAAGGTCCATTTTAAGATTTGTGTCAGTTGGGGGTCCACCGACAATGCCCACCAATCGTAAACGGACCAAAATCAGGAGGGAAAGGGTATTTTAGGTAGCCAGTCTTCATACAAGGGATTTTTTTAAATCATGATTTTTACTAATATGCAAATTTTTCACTTCCTCCCTATTGTGTGAGAGTGGTGATATTTAACCCTGATTTTATTAGCAACTTCATCGGTAAGCCTTTAGAGGAAGCCAAAGTTTGTCTAGTCTTGTTTGCTGGTGAAAGTTTGAGGTTTGTATCCCGGCCTGGTGTATGAATGGTGTTTTTTCCCCTCGATGATTTCCCATTCTCCCTCTATGAAAAGGAACGTAAACTTCCTACAGATTCTACTTAACTATCTTCATCCCATTAGTGTGGTTAAAAGCAGATAGCTCAGACAGGCAAGGCAGGCATAATAATATTATATAAGCACACTATTCACAAACTAACATCCTGTCTTGTGTCCAATAAATAAAAAGGGGAACCTCAAAATCTCTAATAATAGATATTTTAGCTGAACTTGGAATTGAACCTGTCACTCTTTTAGTTTAATAATTTATAGATTCACTACACATTTGACTGAGCTAAATTTGTAATGTGAGTAAAATTAATTTTTTATTTAAATATGGCAAAGTCTAATAAGCAACATACCTTGTTCACCTGAGTATATCACTAAATGTTGTACTTGTTCCTGCTGTTTATCAAGGTGCTTAATAGGAATTTAAATTCTATCCACATTAATGGATCTAAGAATGTGTTTTATCAGAGTATGTGGCTACCAAAAGTACCCTTGACCTCGTATTTGAATACATTTAGCTTATAATTTTATTTGTAATGAATATGTTAATTTGTGAGATGTAAAACTTTCACATTTAGACATGAAAGTATTTGAATAAATTATAGCATGCCTTTTGTGTTTTGTAAATCTTATTACTTTAGGTACAGTGTGCTTATTTATTTGATAAACTCTTTATTGATTTGTATGAAATTTGTTTGTCAACGATGATGTGGAATACATTCTTGATTTGATTGGTTGTGTTTTGTGTCATTAAGGGTGTGATAGGTCTCTCAAGGTTAGATAGGTACATTTTTGGTGTGACAGGACATTTGGTTGTTTTTGACCACCAACTTTTATTTAAGGAAAACATGTTTAAATGAAAAACACTATTTTGGTTTTTTGATAACATTTATTTACAAGTCTGACATCACTATAGCAGAGGTGCTGCCACATATTTATAACTTCTGGAATTACTTAAGATTAAAATAAAACCTTTACATGTGTAGTAAAGTCAAAGCAAAATTGAAAAATGGGAAAAATTCTTTCAAAGATTATGGGTTTTTTCTTTTAACTTTAACAAGGTGAGAGGATTTGTGACCTCCTTTGTCACCTGCACTGTTTAATCTTGTTTGTTAAAAGGGTTATACCGATGCAAAAAGGCACTTTAAAGACATTCAGACTGAGAGGACTGTGCGCCGGCTGGGTTGTGTTGCGACCATCCACACTCACAAGACTGCTGGCAGATTGTATTCTTAATGTTGCAAATTATATATTTATACCAAAATGACTAAGTTATCCTTCGGCCATAATAATACCACATGTTGGTTGTTTTGGAATATTCTCCAGGCATTCATTGTCAGATTGTAGATAAGGAAGAACCTTCGTGAAATTTCGCATTTGCCGGAAGAAGCTGAACTAGGAGAAATGACACATTGTCAACCATAGGGCGCCCAGATTTCAATTCACACTGATGGCTATGCGTCTCCTGTGTTGGACCTTGTCTTTGGGGGAACACTTTTGAATCAATTCAAGAAGATACAGTTGAAGCACGGTCAGTGCACAATTGGCGCACAGACCTCTCAGTGTGAATCAAACAACGGTCTTACAAGGTTACTCATATGGAAATGACCTGTTTGAGATTGTCTACAGCATGATACAGCTGGCTCACATCCCTCTCAGTGTGAATTCGTCTTAATAGTTTTGTTATCTGATTTGTTGGCCACATGGCCTAAGGGGTAACTATTGCAATAGACTAGACTGCCGATGTTAAGTAAATCTGGGTTTAAATCCCGGTTGGATGTACTAAGGTTTTTTCTTTCCTAAATGGTTTTACATTCTCCCTCCACGCAAATATAGGTACACTTACTCTAAATTCAATTTTCCTAATCCTTAACAAATTAGGGTAGTACGTAGGCATATATAGGGATGTATCAATATGTTACTTATACCATTATTTTCCTTTTGATACTAGTAATTTTTTACTCGATACTTTTTTCCCGATATTCTTACTGATATTTGTACTCACACTCAGATATAAGATCGGTATCAAAAGCAATTACTTTTTTTGCTATTTTCACTCATGCTGGGATTAAATGTTTACTAGGGTGGACTGTGGGTGAAGAACAAACTACACTATTTCTCAGTCCTCACTCATTTTCTGCATGGCAAGCAGATATCATCATCATCAGTTCCAACACACAACATTGATGCAATAGATCTAAATATACTAAAATATGGTTAAATTATTATAATTTCCAGTGTTTAAATAAATATGAAAATACAATTTTGATTGAAAATTTGAACTTATTATTGCTAGATAAAAAAATATTTTTCCATACTAAAATTTTGATACCAATAATTAATGTTATTGATACATTTCTTTCGATACCACATCTTTAGGCATCTTTAGGATTTGAAGGACCCATACCAAGAGAAGATAGTTTTAACAAACTAATAAAATTGGTATAAAACCAATATTGATGGTATGAATACATTTGTTGGTACTTTAAAGTCACTTTTAATAACTACTGGTACCCACACTCGTCTCACAGCCCAAAATACCATACTTTCAATATACTGGATGGCCTTTGGTGGAGTGGTTGAGGTTCCAATATCCGCTCTAGAAAGAGAGAGAGAGTCGGTCACTTTATCTCAGACGTCGCACACTAGACTGCTTTGCTTGTGATGGGGAAGTTGGGATTTAAATTCCGGCTAGGTTTTATGGAGGGGGGTTATCCAAAATAGTTTCCCACCCTTCCTCATAAATTTGGGAACATTTGTCTAAATTCCACCATCATCCCTACCACACTAGACATATATTTTGTTGATAGCCCGAAAGACACAATGCACATTAAAAGCTATGTTTCAAAGCATTACCAAGAAGCCTTATTTGTAAATGCTTGTTATTTACTTCAACAACATATTTAAAGTTATTTTGTTTTATCTAATTAGTGCAGTGGTAATAAATTTAATGTGTTTCTATCTTTAGTAAATATATTTACTATTATAATGAAGTATTGATTCTTTTTCCGAGGTTATTGAGGTTGTGTAATGCAGAAACTTTGCTTCTTTAACTGTGATTTCTAAAATAATGTGTTGAGTTATATCCAAATATCCAAAATATATGCATGCCTAAGATAGACAATAGATAGGGTTGCAATAAAATTAACACTTATTCCACTTTAAAATAAATATGTATTGTAGGTTATGAATTTTATGTTATATCTATCAGCATAAGATTGCCCTACTTTTTATTTAATATTGTTTTTAACATTAATACTTTTATTTTAAGGCACTCTTAAAATTATACAAAAAGATCTATTTTAAAAATTATGGTTTTATGTTTATATAAACCTACTGATTATATAATAGTGAAATTAAAGGCACACAGGCTAAATATTGTACACAAATGATAAAGCCTATCATTCGCAGCTATAAAAAAATCCTATTATTTTTGATAATAAGCATTAAATATTTTGCTGGCATCGTGACTAACAAACCATAATACTCATGCAAAAGTTCATTGCTTTCGTACTCAATTTAGTAAAGCAACATGTACTTAAGTAATGATGGCTTCTATAATTTAATGTCCAGTGAAGCATCTACTAAATATAGTATATGATGCACATTAACACATTCATTGTTTTCATCCTTGTTTTGTAAATTGGAAATGTTACCAACGAAAATATTTTTACTTATAGTTATAAATAAGTATTTTAGTATGAAAATTTAGAAGCTTGATGTATTGTTTGAAACAATCCATAATTAATTTTAAAACTAAGGATATATTTACAAGATCTATATAATCAAACCTATTTCCTTTAAACTTTTATCTAAATAAATACACAGTAAAATCTCTTAGCGGACATACTCCGGGTTTGAACACCTGTGAGACATTGTTTTTCCTGAAATTCTCACAGTAAAATCTCATAGTAGTTGACATCTTCCAGGTTTAAACACACACAAAACAGTGCTATTCCTGACATTCCCAAAGTAAAATACTCTATATGGGTTGATGTTTAGGGATTGCTTTGCATAACTATGTGTCTAGGTTATTTAATTGTTAAAGCATGTTTCTATTAAGAAAATACAGGGTTTGGAATAATTTTGAGGCTATTAGAACTTAACAACTTTTCTTAAAACATATGAAATATTACTGTGGTGCCTTGTTCAAGGCATACATTTATACAGAACATAGTTGACAGCATAATATAAATGCTTGTATAATGAAATGGTACATTTTATTTCTTTGTTGCGTTCTGTTCTGAAATGTTAATTTTCCTTCCAAGGGAAGGCCTCTGTTGTAAATTTATTGATTAACTTGTACCTCCGCTTTTAGGTCCTTAAACTCGTGCAGTCGGCGTGTGTTGGTATTGTTGTTGAACGCTGTTATAACTTAGATGTGATTCACTTATTTATTTTAAATGACTGGCTTGAGTGAGTGTCTTTTTAGGTAAGGGGAAGGGGTTAGTGCACATCCATGGGATCATGCATATGTTGACTCTTGTCTTTGTTTTCGTTCCAGGAGATGCAAAAGCTATGGAATTTTTGCCTGGGCCAATCTACAACCTTGCTCAGAGTGGCCTGGTGGTGGCAGGTGAGTTTGTTCTGGCACTCATCCTAGGAGGGGGACACTCAATCTTTACTTATTGCCATTGTATAATTTATTGTGTTTAATATACCTGCAAAACATAGAAAACCTGGGGGGGGAAAGTCACTGGAATTTTAAATATTTTTTAAATAGGGCAGTCAAGAGATTAACAACCTGTAAATACTTGGTTGTATATTAGACTCTTCCTATTTAGCAAAGAGAGGTGACACATCTTTATAGTAAAAATTCCACTCTCCAAGTACACAACGACCTGATAATTAATATGGGCTAATTTCCCTCACAAGATATGAATATTTGTTCATGTCAGAGGGTAATAATTTTGATGAATTCTTATCTTGGTTAAGATCCTCCTAATAACATGGGAAATAGGCTAATAAATAGGGGTAATAAAAGCATTTTTTTTCTAACTGGTTCAGTGATGATCAAATTCTTTGACTAAGATTTTGATGGTGACCTGGCGGTCTAGGGGGTAAGGTGTCAGACCTCTGTGCTGACGGCCGGGGTTCAATCCTCGGTCCCGGCACAGATTTATCTGATTACCAAACCCTTCCTTCACCTCTGACAAAACATCTTGTGAATGTGGGGAGTGCCAGGCCTCCACCGTGGTTCGGATTCCACGTTAAATAGGTCCTCCATTTCATCTCGCAATCACCCTACCATTACACATTAGCGTAAGTGCGTATAACCCGAACGGGTAGTGAGACGCAGTGCTAATAATAATAATAATAATAATAATAATAATAATAATAAGATTTTGGTGCTTTTGTATTCAGTGCCACCACACACTTAGTTAACCGTGGAAACCTTATCTAGCTTTTTGGGGGAGTGAAAATATTATTGTTAGAGTACACTCCTTTGATGATATAAAAAATAACATACATTAAAAAACTAATCGGAACATCCTTTTTTGCCAGAAATGATCCGAACTAGCTCATTGCTGAAAAGAGCACCTACTTTGGGACTACTGGACAGGCTGAACTCATCACTTAGTTGATCCAAATAGTATATAAATAGGGATACTTGTAAATAAATAAATTAAACTATTTATATATAACTCACTATTCAGGCAGACATGATTGATAATTTCCTGTACATGTTTTGGTGGCCGCACAGTCTAAGGCATTACTCTCACAATAGACTAGCTTGTCAAAGATGGGAAGATATGGGTTTGACACCGTTCAGGTGTACTGGCGGTTTTCCATAAATTAACACTCACAAATGTAGATAAATTTCCTCTAAATTCAACCTTCCTAATCCATTATGTTTTAGTTTAATACATACATATGCATACAAATCGAGCTGGGTCTCTTAAGATGTGGCACTAAAAGAGATTCCCTACCTAACATGCATAAATGACAACACTAATTTCACTTATTGCACTTATTAGTATTACTAAAAGTATAAGTAGAACCTTCAATTGGGGTACCCATCAACAAACAGGCTCATCTTCAACTCAGCAAACAATGTCTTCAATAAAATAACAAAAACACATTGTTCTTTTCTATCATTTGTTTCATTGCAAAGAATTGCAACTTGCTGACTTTTTACATTGCTGGTGATATGATCCTCTTCTTTTTGTTTATTTCCGGTATCCAATTTTCTTCTTCTTTAGTTTCTGCCTTAAGAAGATCACATCTACCTGAAAACAAATTATAGGCATCTTCATAGTTATTTGATAAATTGTTAGATAATCGAAAGTATTTAAAAAAATCCTATTTTTTAACTCTTACTATATTTTCAGAAATTTATGGGAAAGAATAGACCCAAATTTGCTTCTGAGTTTTAAAAATGAAAGAAAGAGAATTTTTTTTAAATAGTTACTTGTCACATTTACTACTTCATGTGTATCACAAACTGATACGTGATAGTTATCCACAGGATCATTCCTGATAGCCACGGTTGGGGGGGGGGACTTCTTTCTCTATAAAACCCCAAAAATGTATTGTGTCTTTATTTAAACCCGGTTTAGTTACAAATATTTGGTTTAAATTAATTCAAACCATTTGTGGCTTATTAACTACATATGCTTATTCTCAATTCAGTGAGGTAAATAACAGGCCTAAATTATACTTTTAATTGAACATACATCTTGCTTAAAATTATGATTTATTGGCAAATTAAGAGCTGAATCACAATATTTTAAGAACAACAATATAGAGATTTCGTACAGAAATGTTGCTTAAATATTACAATGTTAGTAAACAAAGAACAACATAATTAGTGGCCTTGTATAATACTGTAGGCCTTACAATACTTAAACTGATTAAACCTCTTTAAGTTGAGTTCATAAAGCACTCAAATTCTGTGACTACAAGTTTATGAATAATTTAAACAATGTTAGAGTAACTATAAACATTATTTCTCATGTTGAAAATATATTTCTGTTTACTTTTATATTTTTATTTTCCCATCACTATTAAAAACATTAAACAGAAACCAAGTTTAGTGGCTTTCTCTGTGCCTAATCATTTACATAGTTTTGAATGCGCTAACCCAACTGATGAAAAGATTCTTTAAACAATTGCTGAAGAAGCTTGTGCTGTAAATAACTGTTCAATAATAAGAAAAACTTTGTTGTTGAAATTATCAATGTCATTCCTTTGTCTTTTCCTCCACTCAAAGGTTGTAATCTGGAATGTGACTTCATTCTCAAAAAGTAACTCTTTTTGATTTAAACTTGAAAATCAATGGAAGAAGGGAACTTGCTGATGAATACTTTGACTTTGCAAAATCAAATGCTGCTTTCTATTCCTCTTCAGTTAAATCAACTGCCAAGCTATTTTCTTTTGGATCTAGCATGTGAGCTAAAAAATGAACTAGTGTTAAAGCCATATTATATCTGTTTCTGAATTTTTGTGTTACATGTTTGTCCTGTTAGCTTCAATTTCCGGTTGAAGAGTCTTCCACTCTCTGAAATAGTGCAGTTGTTTTTCTGAACGTCATCAAGGCCAATAGCAATAGGCTTCAAACAATTAAGCATGTCCTCTGCATTCTGTTTAAATACAAAATTAAAAACTTGTGTTTGCTGCTTTATCAATAGTTTCACGATTTTCTTAACAAATTTGTAACAAAGTTGCCCAGCCTTTAAGATATGTCTACAGGCAATCTACCCTGGTATTCCAGCGTATGTCACTTGGGAGAATGAGTTTTGGGGCACCAGATTTTCTGTAAAATGCATTAGTAAAGTGGTTGTTTCGGAGGTACTTAATTACATTTAGCACATGTTATTTCAAATTTGGAAACGGTTATTTGCTAGCAGATTTGATACATGTGCTGAGCATCCATAAGTGACGACATCCAAATCTTTATTATTTTCAAGAAGACACATTTTTGCAATGTTGGCAGCATTATCTGTAACAACAGAATTAACCTTGCACTTAAAAGTCCTCACATTTTTTAATGCTGTTAACAGCCACTTCTGCCAGATAATTGGAAGTGTGAGCATGACCAGATGTTTCAATTGTGTCCAGTATAAACATCACCTACTTCAGTGTTAGCTGTAAGAACTATTTATTATTGGTTCATTGTGGACATTTGACCAACCATCAAACCCAAAAGACACTTTGATTTTGCAGAATAAAGGAACAAGTTTTCTTTTCATCTTCGAAAATAGTTTTCAATAAAGATTCACTAATTTCCTTTCTGTGGAGGGGTATAACCAGGATGAAGTTGTTGCATGAGTCACACAAATTGAGGGTGTTCAACACTAAGAAAAGTGGTACTCATTGCGAATATAAAACAATCACTTGGTGATCTAAAGACTTCTGCATTGGTGTTGATCTAACTATTTAAGAATCCATTGATGTTTCGACTTTTTTCTTCTTGCCATGAGAGTATTCTGATTTATTTTAATTGTTTTTATTAGAAGAGGTTGCAGCAATATTGGCTAAAAAATGAGTGGATGTCAATGTACTAGGCATGCATGTGGTTGAAATGCTGTCGGCTATGCTATGCTTAAGTTTATTTTAATAAATATTATGTTTTTAATATTTTTAAAATATGTATTCTCAAGAATGTACATGCAGCCTTTAAAATCATGCATTAACCACCATTTGTTGAGTTAAAATGTCACAGTTTCAATTAAACGTGCATCTTTGAGACAGTAAATGCTACGTATTATTCTTACAGTTAAAATATTTTTAAATACAGAGCAACTTCATTTACATTTATTAACTAAAGTTAATAAACAAAGATGTTCATGCTTTAGTAATACTTTAAAAAAACTATTGAAAATTCACTAAACATCTTACCTGCATCATCTTCAGTCTTCAACTTCCATATGTACACATGCACATTTTGATATGATTTTTCATTACATTTTTTGCATTTTGTCCTCCCACATTTTCATGATTCCTTTTTAACTTCATCAAATGAAAGCCAAACAATATCTCGCTTTATACCAGTCATAAAGAATTGTTGAACTTAGAAATCTGAATACCTAAAGGTCAGAGCCTTACTCATATACAGTGTATATTATAAACTGCCAATAAACTTCATAATCTGCTCCTTGATTCACGAGAAATGAAGACTATATGACTGGTTACTACTAAGAGAATTTTCCCTGAAATGGCAACTCCCCGTTGGAAGTGGGTTTCCCAGGGAATGGTTCATACTACTAATAGGATTTCCCCTGAGTAAGGGGATTGCCCACGAAATGAGAACTCCGCTTTGGATAGGGGTTTCCCAGGAAATGGTTGATTACTCATTAGGTTAATTTAAATATATCATTTCTCTTAAAGGAAAACAACCTTTGGCTCTTTGAGGTATTTTGTTACGTTTGGAAAAAGGTACAGGAAAGGTGGATAGAAATAAATAATTGAAATTTAATTTGGCAAAATTTTCAGCACCTTAATATATAAACTTCTATCAGTAATTGGGATTACTTTTCTTTAAAAAAAATGATGGTTTATTAAAAAAAATAGTTTAAACCAATGCAATTTAAACCAGCCCACCCTGCTGATGGCTGAATCAAATTCATTTAAGTGAAAAAGAAAACCTGGGACCAGGAATCAAACCCATGACTTTTGGCCTAGGTTTGATTCCGGTGTCCAGGTTGTCATTTTTCACTAAGTTAAATTTCTTATAATGATCATGTTTCTCAATTTATTAATGTTGGCTTCTATAAATGTTTTGGTTTTGTTCATAATAAACTCTTTGCAATCGTCTTTTTCTATTTTAGATTTTGTTAGTGTATTTTCCAATGATCACATGTCTTTTAAGTGATGATTCAGAAAAATGGCTATTTCTTCGTTTGTGCAGAGGACTGTCACAATGCTTAACACAGATCTTTTCTAAACCAGCCAACACGTGTTTTGTACAATTTACACATAATTTTTGTTTAACTTGATCATATATTTAGAAGTCATCTTTTGAAAATTCGTGCTCTTTCATTTATACTTATAATGTAGGAATATTTAATTTACATTTCAACTATTCAATAACTATACCAAAGCTTAGTAACACACTGAAGTAATGTTTGATATCTTATGACCTTAATTGATAGTGACGTATGATATGAATGTAAAGATTCCATTTTAGTTTAAACATGGTGGCGTTTTCTTTTTTATTTAAAGATTTGCCTTTAGTCCACAACATGACCATTATAGTAGTCAGTTCATACACTTTTTTTTTTGCCAGTTATCTTTGGTCGAGATAAATTAATTTACCTTGGGAAGAAAATTACGTTAGTGCAGTTGTTACTTTTTTTCCTTCGAGACTTCTTTTAGGATAAAGGCAAACTATGTATGCTACTTTAATTGTTATTTAGCATTTTAATCTAAAATAAAAAAATCGATCTAAATGGCTAAATAGTCTATTTCATGAATAGATGATTTATTTGGTCTTAAGTATTAATAGCTCAAAACTATACATTGATCTTTAGTTATATTTTCATGGAAATACTAATGTACTAAGTAAAAGTTTGTCAAAACATGTCTTGAGAAATTTCAGTGTTTCTATCAATAACATGACTTAATGAAAGTCAATTTTATGAATAATTTAATGTTATTTATGTCAATCTCTAAAGTTTCTAAAAGGTTTCTGGAAAACTTTGTATTAAGCTAAATAGTGACAAACCCTCAACCATATTATAGAACCATTGAGATTCGATATTTGTAGTAGATATTTTGGGTTACAGGTCCTGGCGCGCGGAACATCACCATCCCGGGTTTGCTAGGTGCTGGACTGCCCAAACTGACACAGGAGCAGCAGGAAGCTGTGACACGAGCCAAGAAGTACGCCATGGAGCAAAGTATCAAGATGGTCCTTATGAAACAGACACTCGCCCACCAGCAGTTGGTGAGTAGGAACTTTGACCTAGGTTTTTCTTTTATGATCGCAGGTAGACATTTAAAATGAGCAGAGAAAACTCAATTTATTAATAAAATTAATTTTTAATAAGTAGTACCTTCCATCAACATAAGCCTAATTCAACTACCCAATTTATGAGCTGGAAGCATTGGTTGGCCATAATATTTGCAACACCAAAATTTCTCAGTATCTGGAGTCAAAACCATTCAAACTGGATACAAACATTTCTGCCATGTCTTAGTTACGTAACCACTCTTTCAAATAGTTACTATAGTGACTAGTGGATCACACAGCTACAGGCGTTTTGATTTAATGTGGTTCACATAAAGAGTAAGAACAATTCAGTACATACACTTTCTCATATGTTTGAACACAATAATGAGGAAATCCCATCCTATCCAACCTCCTTCACCTCTTCTGAACACACAGAATTCACAGGCAAACTCTTTAACTCAAATTCAGTAGTTATTTACTTAGAGTGCAGGCGCAGGCTTTAGTGTTGGTTTAAATTCATGCATGTCTAAATTGTAAACAGGTCGTGTCATATTATAAAATAGATAATAATCTGCTGTTTACAAAATCATTTGCCAGGTCAAGGGGAAAAATGTGTGTTCCGACAGGATTTCATAAAGGCTCATTTAAGTTTTATCATAGCTTCCCTGTTGGTGCACATTTGGGAGTTTCAACTATCACAAATGTTCGAAATACCAGTTAGGTCCTCTGAAAATGTCTTTTAAGATCCAAATCAGTTTAAAAGTACAACTTCTGTATGTTATTTTCGAAAGTAGCCATTTTTCCATTGGAGCGAGTATTTATAAACTATTTTGGTCCATTTCCTTCCTGTGTCCTATATCCTAACAATAGTATACATTTTTGCAAAATTTTTATGGCTTTTACCCATCAGAGCAGCCACAACTCTGGCAATAGATCATGAAGCATTTAAATACTTGAGTCTGCCATGTGTACTTGTCACAGACAATGAGAGCCAATTTATGTGAGTTGCTTTTAAAATATGTTTTTTGATAAAAGGTAAAAGATGTGACGAGAGTTAGTCTGTTCACGGTAGGAATTGTTTTCTGAAAGGCCTTTTTCCCTACCAGAAATCTATTATATAGTAAGATATTGGTACGAAAAAAGGCCTTTCAGAGAGTAATTCCTACCGGGAATGGTATATACTTACCATCCCACAGCTTCGATTGCTGAAATAATGTACAAGAATATGTCAATCATTCCACTTGTCTACCCACCCCTGGGTGAGATAGTCAGTTACCACACTACCCTCCTCCCCCTTTTATGCACATGTTTGTGCTTCTGAAAATGAAGAAAAAACAAAAAAAAAGAAAGAGAGAAAGAGGTAACAGTAGTTAAAAAAAAAGAAAGAGAGAGAGAGGTAACAGTAGTTAGGGCAAGTATGTGTCACTATGTACATTTGCTAGCATGTCATCCTTAAATACAAACATAGGACCACAATTTCACCCACAAAATATATTTTTCCCTAGGGCAGTTTAAATTTTGTATGATTTATTTACAAAAAAAAATAATTATAAATCAGACCTGTGCGAGAATGACATTTTGACTTCGAAAAATGTTCAAGCGGGAAATATCTATTTCTGTTGAAATGGGGATTAAAAAAAAATCTCTTTAGAATCGGATACATTTTTTATACATATAGCTTTAATCTAAACAACTTATCCTTCCCATTGATTAATTTGCTTTAATTAATCAAAACATTCATAACCTTTGGCAATTTGATAAGAGAGAATACAATCTTATAATTTCAATCAAGTTAAGTGTCAAAAATATTTTTTGGATAGTTGTATTCAAATTTAATTTAATTTAATTTAATCATGTTGAGCTTTTTTAAAAAAAAGAAATATGTACTCTAAAAATGTTATATGAATTTTTTTTAAATTGTAAGTTTATCAAATAAAAGCTCAATATTATTTTGTCTAACAAGTGTTAAGTATGGTGAAAAAAAAGTCTAATGCAAATATTATAATTGTATATTTTGAATCAATCAATTTAGATATAAATATAAACAAATTCTAAAAATAAATTTTAAGATTAGGGCTGAGCCGATCGGCTATTTTGCAGATTAGTCTGATGCAGATCATTTGTTGCCGATTAGGCTGATCACCGATGCCGATTATTTTTGTTTTGAATTTTTATATATGTATAAAGTAAAATGACTTAAAGCAAAAAAAAAAAAGTTAGCTTTACTAGATTTATAATGTCCAATATAGGTATGTTTTAATAACATGTAAATAGAAACTTTTAAAATGTAAAGGTTGTTTCATTATTCCTTCTTATTGTTACTGTCAAGACAACTGAACCTGTCATCAAACAAACAAAAATCACAATAATAAACAGCAAATAAATCAAGGCACACAAATTTCTGTACACAAATAGAATACACCACTTTTGACTTAGATTAAACACAGACTTATATACGCGTGCATGTTAGATGATTAAAATATGCTTTAACATTTTTGATTAAATAGGCCTAATGATCCTTTCATTAGACAAAGACACATCATAATCAGCAAATTTAAATTTAATGTAAACAATAAAAAATAATCAAGGCACACAAGGAGAATAGGCCTACACCTATTTTGTTTTTAGATGAAATAGGGATTTTTACATCCAATATTTATTAAAATATGGTTTCATTATTATAATTAAATAACTGTAACTAAGATCATGTTTACCCAAATAAAAATTGTTTCAATGATATAAAAAAGATTCTTGACAAATATTACACCCGAATAAACTTTACATAATTAGGCTTATTAAAAGTATGTTTACTAATGTGTGGGCTTTAAATTTTTATTTAAAAATACCAGCATCTTGACTTTGTTTGGGTGGAGTGAGCTTCTCTTTCTATCACTGACCAATCCCTTTGTGCTAAAGAGTCTCTGTGATGCTACGAACCCTGCAGGTGAAGTAAGGTACTTGCTCGCCATTTGTTTTAAATTTTTAAAAGGGGACCTTCTCCAGTAATTGAAAGGGAATTGGTTGGCAGCCAATAATGGTTCCAGCACATACCTTTCTAATTGTATTTTGGGCGACATTACATTATTTGGCCAAGTCTGGATATTTCCTTTAAACACAATTAATCGGGAGTAAAAAGAAGCCATAGGTCCTGAAGCAGTCTCAACTCTACTCCGCTTAGCAGGTGGTTCCTCTTCCTTGCTCAACTTAGCCTCCAATTGAGACTTTGCTTCTTTTGAAGATTGGGGGTAACTGAACACATCAACTTTGAATCTAGGATCCAATATAGTAGCAAATAAAAAAAGATTATTTTCTTTATGTTGACATAATAGGTTTTGAGATTGTGCAACATATCTTTCATTATGGGGCCAAGAGATTTGTCCTGGTTGGACTCCATGTCTAGTTTGATACCATTGGCTATAGGGATTGCTTCTGATATGATAGTTTGTTCATTGCTGATTGCTAATGTAGCCCTGTGAAATGTTTCTAAGACTGTGAGTACCTTCTCCATAAGAGACCAATCATGAGTAGATAGATCTATATTCAGGTTTAGGTCAGGGAAGTGTTACATCACTGATTTCCTTTGACTGTGCAGTCTTTCGAGCATAAGGTAGGTGGAGTTCCGTGCTGGTTCATCTTGGATTAAGTGGCATTTGTGTGGATTGTTTTCCGTTTGAAACTCATTCATTTTTTTGTTGGCAATTAATGAGTGTTTGAAATGACCAAATACTCGTCTTGTACGGGCACACATGTCATTCACACTTTGTTGGTTCAACAACAACTGATAAACCACAAGTTGAAGTGCGTGAGCAACACATGGTACATGATTCACTTCAGCATGTTGCAGTGCAAGAGTAATGTTTCGTGCATTGTCACTGACTACACTATGAGTCTGAGACTTTGAAATACCCTAGTCCTTGATGTTATCATTAAAAAACTCTGCAATGTTCTGTGCATTGTGATACTCTGGAGTAAATGGTATAACCTCCAAACAAAGATTTACATAAACAAAGTCTTCGCTAAAAAATTGGGACGTGAGTGACATATAGTCCTGTTTAGCTATAACGACCACATGCTGATTGTTAAACTAATGTACTGAACATTGTTTAGCGGTTCCTGTGTTTTATTTCTCACTTCTTCATACATTTCTGGGACTACTTTCCGTGAAAATGTAGTCCTATCTGGTAATTTATAGCGAGGCTCAGTATAGCTGATTAAATTCTTAAAACCTAAAAGAAAAGGATTTGTTTGTAAATTATAAACATAAATATTGGTTTATATTATTTTGCTCTTTGGCAAAATCATATATGTTTTAGGTCAGGTAGGGTGAAATGTGATTATTTTAAGTACCTAGGCCTTTGATCAAAATTAGAGGTCCGGGAAACTTTTTGATAAGTGTAAATATTTTAATTAGCATAAAACAATGAATATTGAATGAAAAAATTAAGTTTGAGTAGGCAAAGTTAGACCTTAGACTTACCAACATCTTCAACCATACTAAATGGCTGCAAATCAAGGCAAATCATTTCTCCAATCTGCTTAGTTATCCCTATGGATTTTGGGTGAGAACTGTTGTATTCAGTTTTTTGCTCAAATAATTCAGTAAACGTGTTTTGATTAGCACATACTTTCATTTGAACACTACTCCCACTAATCGATGTAGATGAAAAACTATGTGTAGAACCACAACTTGAGGCATCAGAATTTTCACCAGATATTATAGGCTTATTACTTTTTGAAATTTCACTGTGGTGAAACCCGCTCAAATGTCTTGACAAATTAAAGGTTGTGAAGCCCCTTGAACTTGTGCCCCCACGTGAAATTGTTTTTGTACAAAATGAGCACACAGCTTTCGAGTTATCATTCGGATCTATTGCAAAATAGTCCCACACAAAACTGTCTTTAGTACTCCGAGACATATTTGAAAAAAACCTCACTTCAATATGATAAAATAAATAATATACGTGCCACGAAAGGCTTTTTTTCAGGGTTTTTTTACTGAAGAAATTTTATAATATTTATATTAATTCAATTCATATTGAAATATGAGCGAAACAAATTCCCTGCCAGAGAAAAGTTTTGTACTTGCATTAAAAGAAAAATGGTTTCCATTTAAACAAAATGTGCGCATGTGTGTACTTCCGATGTTTCAATTTTTGGGCATCTTTAACAAATCGAAATAAAACAACACCAATCTGCTAGTATTTTATTTTATAATTATTAGATTTGTTACCTGTGAGCGTTTTTATTTCTAATAATGTGCATCTGCATAAATTGGAATAAGACCTACGGTAGAAATACATATTCTCATTTGTTATTTTAGTAGTGTTGGCTACCCTGTTTATTGTAAACTCAAAATAGAAGTTGTATTTATATACGTGGAAATAGATTATTAAATTTATCTTTTAGTTTTCAAATTGATATTTAATGTTTATGACTTATGATTTTAAAATATACCCATACATTTTGAATAAACAGCATTAAAAAAATAAAAATAAAATCTCTTTCCATGTAAAACAAGATGTAGTGCACATGCATGTTATTCTTGCGTCTGATATTTCATTTTATAACTATTTTTAACAAATCGATATAAAACAATGCTGATCTGCTAACATTTTAATTGATGGTTGATAAATTTGTTACTTGCGAGTATTTTTATTTCTAATAATGTACATAAATTGGAAAAAGGCCTTGGGTAAATATATTTATTTTGATATATTTTGTTAGAATGTTGGATGTGCTGTTTATTGCAAACGTAAGTCGCTAAGATAAGCTAATTATTGAAAGATTACATACGAGGGAAAAGGGATAATAATTGGCGTAATAATCGGAGATTCAAACACTGATCATCAGAATTGCCGGTTATGCGATGATTGAAATAATAATCGGCATCGGCCTAGCCCTAATTAAAAAGGTTTGTAAATAAAAAATTTACCGAATGAGTTTTAATAACTAGTACTAAATTACACAATAAAACATCACGATATGCACACTACTTTGAATAAATAAGGGGAGTCACAGTCTTGTCAGTAAGAATACCAAAAACATTTCTTAACTAAGCAAATGTGCTCGGTTATCTCATGTTTTAGTTACTAAACTTCTCACTAAAAGCGAGGCTCGGCTCCAAAAATATTAGTTTATACAATTGTTATTATCTATTGTACAAAAACCAATGGATCTCATTCCAAATAATAACACTAACGTGGTAGATATGTCTTTATGCAAATAAGTATGATGGTGTATTTTGTGCATAATTTGATATTTAAGTCATTTTATCACTATATTGTGCCAAACATGTTTTTTCCTGCCTTAAATTTATTCAAGGATTAATATAACCATCACTTATATGTAGCCTAGTGTGGCTATATTATTTAATAGGGCTCATTTCTGTTGAAAAAATAGTTGTAAAATAAAAGCGACTGAAGTTTCAGGTATTTGGTTCTCGGGAAATAATTTTTCCTGCCCAAATTTTGGTAGCATCCAATTTTCTGAAGTTTGGGATCCCACCCAGGCCTAGTATAGATATGTTTATTACAGCATTTATCCAACCAAATATTTTTCATAAGATAATGTTGAAATATACATGGTGGCTACAGACATGGAAAAGTCAGGGAATTTTTGGATGGCAGGAAAATGTCAGGGAATTTAACTAAAAACAAGGAAAAGTCAGGGAATTAAAAAATGTCTAAAATATCCCATTAATTTTGCAACTAAACACTAAAACGAAAGTTAATAATAAAGTAGAACCCATTTCATTAGTGAAAATCTAGAAAAGTATCTAGCGGGCAGGAAAACAGCATGTGACCCACTTCAGTGGTCAAACGGTCTAAGGCGTCACTTTCACAGTAGATGAGATGGCCAATGACGGGGCTCAAATCCTGGTCCGGTGTACTCAAGGTGTCGTTTACTAGATGATTTCCCATTTTTATTCCTCGCAAATGTGAGTAAACTTTTTATAAATTCAACCTTACAACTTACACACCTGCACAATTGGTACATATATGTATTGCGTACGACCCAAACAAGTAGTGAGACATAGTGAAAAAAAGCTTTGTTTATTGGCTGTGATTAGTTAAATAGTAACCTGCTTCAGGGGCTGCATGGTCTAAGGCACTACTCTCACAGTAGACTAGACTGCTAATCATGCTAAGATCACGGTTAAAATCTCAAGTGTACTGAGAGTGGTTTTTCAAAAAGACTTTCCATTCTTTCTCCATTCAAATAGAGGCACACTTTTTCTAAATATAACTTTCCTAATTCCTAAAACCATTAGCGTAATTATAATTAGCACATAGGTGCATAACCTGAATGGGTAGTATGAGGCGGTGCTAAAATAAAAGTAGATACTAATATTAATTTTACATTGCTTATTGTGTGCTTATTTCCTTAAGTTGAGGATCTAGGGTGGGGGGCATTGTTTTTTCAGTTTTTATATCAAAACTCTTTTTGTCTAAAGAAATCAAATATTGTTTCGATACAAATAAAATTTAATTTTCTTCACATGGTGACCTCAACAGTTGTTGAATATCTGTCAAGGGTGTTCTGGAATTTAATGATAACTTTTTCTCTTCATTTAAAAAGATTGTCATCTAATGCCTCTATGTCCATGATATAATTATTTTCAACAATTGTTAATATCCCCTTGTGAAGAAAATTAAACTCAATGTTTTATTTATTTTGGGCAAAAATTCTGCTATAAATACTGACCTTCCTTATGGTCCCTATTTTGTTGGCTAAATCGAATATATTTAATGCCTATTTTAAATACTTTTGGTGTCCAAGAGTCAGATCTCCAGCTAGCACTTCATCATTTGTATGCATTATTGTAAAATCTAAAATCTAATCTATACTATTTTTGATTATTTTTTGTACTTACATCATTACGTACATATTTCTAAAAGATCTTGCTTGCTTTTACACACACACACACACACACACACACACACACACAATATTTCTGAAACTCTTCATCATTAACTAACTATCTCTCAAAGGGCTGGCCAATGAGTATAATATCATTGATATTATTTATGTAACTTCATGGCCTACATATTTCTTAAATGATTAAAAACTGATGTCTGATTTTTAATGTATTCATTATGTTATAGTTAAAATAATGTATAAACTTACACAATATACTTTATGGTGTATACGGTTTTTCTCTTCCTGGGTGGGTGGGAGGGGGTGCAGTGTAGCATGATGATGCTTAATTTTATATATTTATATGATGCCCAGCTTCATCTTAATCACCTTAATCACCCAGTACCCAAACACCATCACATCCACACCCCTAAGCAGGCTCACAATGTATTCATTAGCTTTAATAACTTCTCATGAGAGAGAAAGCGACACAATACGATCATCACTACATTACAACACTACACATCAAAGGTTAACATAGACCATGGCACTGATCTAATAAAAAATAAAAACCAGCCAAGCTGAGAAGAAATCCAGGACAATCAGCCGATGATTGGCAGTGATTATTATTAACCTGTATTTTTTAAACTTTGCTTTGCTCACCACAAAGTATCTTAGTGGCGATTTTATTCATCCTTAAGCTACTGACAGACATCCTTGTCCACTGTTCTGAAGAGGGAGGGAGGGAGGGATGTAGAGGAGGGATAGTTGTTTCTTAGTATGCTAGTTTAGTGTTAAGTAGGGGTGTGCAAAGTCCAATTTTTCATTTTGTAGCCATTTCATATTGAATATATGAAATATTCTTTAAGTTGAATTGAGGTTAGAATATATTATTTGTTTGTTTTATGATTGAAAAAAATACTATGTTTAGTTTTACATAACTTAATTAAGCTATCATCAATCTTACATGTCAATTACATCAGGTTTTTTTCCAAATGAATATTAATTTTTAATTTATATAAAAGCTCAGAATGAAATTAATTAACCTTAAATTGAGTATTTAGCTCCCAATACTTTGTTCGGCAAAGCTTCGTATTGTTGAAGTCAGAATTTTTTCTCAAGCTAAGTTGAAGCTTACATTTGTTTTGATGCCAGGTGGAAGCTTCACCGACACCTTAGTGTGAGGACAGGCAGTCATTTCCTTGCTCGAGTAAACAATAAACATATACTTTTCATCCTCTAACAAGGAGAGTCATAATAAAACTGAGTGACCCCTCTGATCAGGAAAACTGGGAATTATGTTTGAATTTTAACATTAGTCAGGAATTTAAAAATATTAAGAGCCTTATTCAAAGGTGTGACCAAACTAGCAGCATGAATTTTCATAAACTCTATTTGGTATTAATACATTTTCAGAAAAAATTTGATACTAGACTTTTTTACCGTTAGCACGGCTGCCATCATTTATTGGTAGCTAGCACCCATACGTACTGTAAGATTCAGACAAGACAAATTTTTGCGTGTTACAACATTTATTTAAACAATTTTAATGTATTTATATATATAAATTTGTGAATTTGCTGCTTTTAATTTTGGTTAAATAGTTTCATGATTCTAAACCCTAAACAGTAATCATAGTTTTTGTGTTGTCATTAAGGTGAAAATCAGTGTAATTAGAACTAGGGGAGCATGCCTTCGGCTCCCCTTTTCCTAAAAAGATTGCCCACCAGCTGCGGAAATAAATTTTCACCCTCTAGATCGGAGTAGACTGGTCGCTACTTGCCCCATCAGGTATCAGGCTGTATTGACAAACAAAGATGAGAGAACAGCTATGGGTTATGATAAGCTAAAAGAGTGATAAGAGTTGCTTCTGGCTTATCATGCAGAAAATGAGTGAAAGTTGAGAAATAGTGTCATTTGTTCCTCTACCACACTCGACCCTAGTAAATATTTAATTCCACCATGAGTGAAGATAGCAAAAAAGTTGTTTCTTTCAATACTGATCCAATACCGGAGTGCGAGTACTAATATTATTAAAAGTATCGAAAAAATATCACTTATTAAAAAAATACTAGTATCGAAAGGAAAATATCGATATCAGTAACGTATTGATACTTTTTTCACATCCCTCGGCACAACATCCAGTCCCTGGCCGTTGAATCATCACTGTGAAAGGTTAAGCTCACATTTCACCGCTGATATATTTTCTGGCCATACAGGTAATCAAACTGTGACTCTTAGCTCAATACACAGATATGCTACCACCTTAAAATTGTAATATAAATATAACCTTGGTCAGAAAGTTTCACAAAATGGTTTACATAACGGAAATTTTGTAGGTACATAAGGTTGATCGAAAACAGAGGGGGAAAGATTTGTTTGGCAAAAAAAAAAGTTTAAGGTAAGCTAAAAATGAAACAATGGTAAAACCCTCTTAAATAGAATTTCGGGGAATGCCCTAAACCAAATTAGGTGCGATTTGTGTATAAAAAGTATCATCTAAACTTCATAACTCCTGAATAGGCTTAAACAAAAAAAAACACAATAGAAGAGTATTTACTTATCTAGATACACATGCTTAGATAGAACTTCTTGCACAAAAAAACAACTACATAGAGCACAAGCTTGGGCACGAACCCAGGATTCAGACCACAATACTCACTGAGGTGGTCAAGCAGTCAAATATAAGATTACATAGGTCTAGCCGAGGGTCCAAGCTAGTCATTAGTTAAGCCAGTTATAGCTTAACATGAATCATAAGATTACAAAATGGGGTGAAATGTATCCTTATGAATGTATTCACATAAATAAAGGACAGGTCTATATTGAAACTGCCAATGTAACTTGCATGGCTTAACCAGGTTTGGTTGCTTGTGGGACTGTGGGAGGGTCCAGAATCTCCTCCCACAGAATCATTGTAACCACCAAGTTCCTACATGTCCTTCTGAACAAAATGTTTGAGAACCGGATAAGGGTCTTATCCGCGTAGCCCGGGTAGGAAGACCCTGATTAACATCACATGTTTTAAAAAAGTAATAGTACTCAGTTTCCCCAAATGTACATTGATGATACAACAATAAAAATCACAAAGAATATAAACAAAACAATAATTTGATCAATTATGAAAAGAGGTGTCCCCTATATTAAATTCACAGATCGTGCACATTTAACTATTTTTGTGCTGTTTGCCTAAGTATGGGGGCCCAATCAAAAGAACCGAAGCCACCCATGGGGATTTTTAAATTCAATAATCTATGTAGTCTCAAAAGATGAATAAGTTTAAAAGTTAGATATTTATATAATTGGCAAACTGGCTAAGAATTAAGCACTAAGGCAAGTGTTCCTGCTCCAAGTGAATGTGTATCCATTGCTACAAAAACATATTTCTGGCCCACATGACTGATAAGTTCAGTAACAGGAATTTTTTTTTATCAATAAGATGCTCGATTAGAAAAAAAGAGATACACTTACCCATGAAAGGGGTTTTTTTGAGACTCGATAACGCACAAATATAAAATATATAAATTAATAGCATAAGAAAATAAATAAATTCCAAGCTAAAAAGCTGCAGTTGGAAAATAGTTTTTACACATCGAAATCACATCTTGATAGCAGTCTCAATCTTCCTTCGCACAACTATGGTGAACACAAAGTCAAAACAAACAAAAAGGATGCTTCCTGCCTTCAGCTCTTATTAATTGGCGTTCAAATGCCCGTCAAGATTTTATTTTTCCGAATTCTCCAGACAGCCTCCCTTCCTCTTTTAGCTGCCTTGCCATCTTGCCCCTCCCTTTTTCTTGTTGCCAACCCTTTCTTTCAGCTCCCTAGTTCAGAATGCCAAGGGGGCGGCGCTAGTTTTCATCTTGAGCTGCTTCCAAACAACTATTTCCCCCGTAGATATATTGAATAGTTGTAGTGGCCATCTCAGTTAATAATAAATTTCATCACACCTTAGTTAATATTGATTATAATTCATAACAACTTAGAAAGTTATACTTTTTAAACTTCCAACACTTTTTACCTCCTCATGAAAGTTTATAATTTCAATTGGAATATTTTTCACATGACTTTTTTTGTAATTTTTGCAACCATATTTCAAATATGGATACCAGTAAATAATACGAAGTCTTAACGAAATTGTACAAACTATTCAAATTCAATATGATTCATATTTGATTTGAAATTTCCACTGTTTAATTTGAAAATATTTGTCAACAAAATTAACCATTTGTACACCTATACATTATCAAAACATGTAATTTAATTATTTTAGGTATTTCCCATTTAAACATTAATTTATTATTTATATAACATTATAAAAGACTTAGATTGAAATCAAACATGTATCTTGAATCAAAGTGAGGCCAAGTGTTCCAAGACTTTGTACACCCCTTATTTTTGAGTTTGATTCCACATTTTCAATATTTGATTTGAAAATATAAAAAATAAACTATCATCTTGGTTTTAACATGTGCTTTTTTTTGTTATTTTACAGCAAATGGCGAGTCAAAGAAGTCAAGTACAGAGACAGCAAGCTCTCGCTCTCATGTGTAGGTGAGTTGTGACATCACATGACACCATTTCTACAGGGCTGTCCACAAAATATTGTTTTCAGCACTACAAAGTCTGTTGTTTACAGATAATGACATTTATAAAAGTCGTATAATAAATTTCCTTGGACTGAATATTGTGATGCAAAATCAACATAAGAGTAGAATTACATTTTTATATCGGAACAGAACGAGAAATGAGTCAAAATTTCGCCATCGGGACAGGAATGGGAGATTATAAAAATATGCCTTAGAATAGTTCTAGAATAAAAATAGGCAATATATTCAGGGTGCCTATGGTCCTTGAAAGACCTGGAATTTAATATGTCTCGGTTCAAGGCCTGGAAAAGTCCTTAAATGGCTCTAGGCCTTGAAAAGTGCTGGAATTTTCAGGTTTTAATATTTATTTTTGAAATGGTTGTGAAGAATGGCAGTAAACACCATGATTTAAGATGCACTTGGGTGTGAACTATCTATAACATCCACTTTGATCAAGCGTTAGCTGGTGTCTGCTGCTTACTTTACTCTCAGCTGTTATTCCCGCATCTCTTGTTTTATTTATCACATTATTTCAGAGATAGTCGCTGCCAAGAGAAGGGATCTTATTGGGGGCAAGGGGAAACCGTGTTAACTTCTCTGACAAATGTATTAGCAAAGATTTTTGACTCCCTATTAACACTTTAAATACTTATAATTACAGTTTTAAACTAAAATGCCTTCCAATAGTTATTAGTTCATCTCTCATCCACCTTAGCACTTAAATTCCTGTACTAGCCATACTACAATATAAATTGAATCTAGAATGACCGCACTAACCAATAAACCAAGGAGAGTTAAGTGAGTGACAGCAAAGTTAGATTACTATTTTTATAGTCCTATCTGTTCATTAAATTAAGTGAAAAGTTGTTACTTTCCATCTATTTAAAATTTTGTATGGTTTATAGTTGTTTTATTGACTGGTTTAGCTTTTGGCAGTACAAGAACTAGCAGTTTCAGGGCTGTTTGCAAGAATTTGACTAGGTGGATGCTTTTAGACACTAGCGTAGGTTTGCTTGTGTCATCATAGGTGGATCGATAGTATGCTCGGTACCACACTATCGGTCCACTAAACATTCACTATACATTCTAGCATACCACCCTTAGTCCTTAAATTTATGTTTCATTTGTCTGTAGGAACCTTGTAAACATATTGTTTTTAAACTAATATGGTAATTTTTGAAAAGCATATTGAGTTGTAGTAAGAAAACAATGTTTAGTCGTAATTATATTAATAGAATTCAATGTAAAGAATAGTTATAAATATAGGATCATAGATTCAGTACCATTCACAAAATATTTTCAATCCTATATTTATAACTATTCTTTACATTGAATTCTATTATTATAATTATGATTAATATGGTAATACTTGTAAAAACTTTGATATTATTAAATATTGTACAAATAATATATCATATTTCAACATAATAATATAGATAGGGATGTGCGAATAGCATTTTTATTGAACTAATATTGAATAATAAAAATCAAATAGTTAATTGGAAGAGTGCAAAATATAAAAAAAAAATTCTTATCCCTCTTAAGTGTCCTGTAGGCTTGAAACCTCTTAAATGTCCTCTATTTTAACACCCCTTTAAAGCAATTTAGGTTTGAAACATATTAAATATATTTTTAGTTCTGAAACCCCTTTAAGTTTATCTAGTTTTGAAACCCCATAATGTTTTAGGTCTAAAACACCTTAAAGATTATCTAGGTTTGGAATCCCTTAAATATTATTTAGGTATGAAACCTCTTAAATGTTGCCTAGGTTTGTTACCCTTTAAATAGTATCTGTTTGAAACCCCTTCAAACTTCTCTTTTTAATATAACACCCCTGTAATCTCTACTCTTTGTTAGGTTGCTAACATCACACAGATGCTCATAAATAATTGACCTTGGCGAGGTACTTCCACCCTCCTCATTTCGAAGCCCTGAAAGATGGTAGGATATAATATATCTTTGTCATTCTCTAAATATTCCAAGTGCTCTCGCTTGCTGAACCTAACAAATAACTGTTGATAAATAGAGCACATTTCCTGTACAAAAATGCTCCCCCGCACAAATCCGAGTAAACTTTCTTTAAAATGCTATTTTTCTTATCTTAGTGTAAATAGGCAGAGAGCTTAGGCTTAGGTAGTAAGGAACAACAAGAAAATAATATCTCATGGTTAGCAATTTTTGTTTTATTGGTGTTTTAAGATGTATCAGCCACATACAGTTGAGGGGTAAATTAATTAATTAGTAAGTATTATGATCAATATTGTGAATATCACACTTTAGATTGCATTCTATGTGATGATAAAATATAAGTTTTGAATGTGATGGTCGAGCCCTGACATGTGTTGGTGAGACTCCCGTCTCGTGATGTCCAGCTGATAAGATCTGATAGAAGTTGCTTTATGTGCTCAGTCCCTCTGTGCGTGTATGCTAAGACATTCTTCTTTGAATTTAAAATTACAATTTTATTGGGAATTAATCAAATTAATCACAAAGTGTGCAGCACAAATTCCTAAAAGAGTAATACCAAAGAAATAAAGTGAAAATTAGTAAAGAATGTCAGTATACATAAAGGAATGAATGACATAAAGACAAACACAAGAAATAAATATTAGATGATAGTATAGTATAATATAGTTTTTTCTTAAAGATATATATTATATATTCACATACATTGTTCATTTCCCATGTTTGTCCTTAATGTTATTTTTCCTAAATGTTCTGTCCCTCTTGTTTATTTGGGTTTCCCCTTATGGGAGGTTGTTTGGAGCCATCTCACTACCTCCTGAAAATTTTCAATAGAATGAAACCTAAGTCAAGAATTGGGTAATAATGACTAAGCTCTTTGTCCTGTAAAAAACAATGCAAATCTTAGACTATGTTGTTCTTTTCTTTATAAAAGCCATTTTGATTTTTACAACATATAACACAAATTACCAAGTGTAATTTTGCCAGATATAAACTTTATTAAAACAATTTTCAAATAATCATGTCAAGTCATGTTACCTTCATCATTAACTTTAGTGATAAAACATCAATACTGACAAAAAAAAAAAAAATTGTTCTTTGTAATAGTTTCTTCCTGCTGTGGTTCTACAATCGTAAAACTACCTCACTCTGTTTTCAGGGTGTATGTGGGCAGCATCAGTTTTGAACTGAAGGAAGATACTATTCGCCAGGCATTCCTGCCCTTTGGCCCCATCAAGTCTATTAACATGTCTTGGGACCCCGTCATGCAGAAGCACAAAGGCTTTGCCTTTGTGGAGTATGAGATCCCAGAGGCTGCACAGCTCTCTCTGGAGCAGATGAACGGCGTGATGATAGGGGGGCGGAACATCAAGGTAGAAGTTCCCTTTCCGAGGCTCTTTGCTCCGCCAAGCGGTTGGTGCGTTGTCGCACCTTAGTCGGGGCACCAATGCTGCCCCGCTCTGGCTGGCATAGGTGCTCCGGCAGAGTGTTGTTGCTACTTGCCAAGACATAAGTTGATCAGCTATTGCGGTATGTTTGCGTTTAAATTTCAATGCTGGTTAGGATTCAAGTTAAAACTTTTATTACCCTGGAATCTCTATTAGCAATATAATAATAAATACTTAATTTTTATTCTTTATACTCTCTAAGGTCTTTTCATATTTTGTTGAGGCATTATATTGTATATATGGATGTAAGATACGGAAAAGAGAGATAGGTACTAATAAAAGAAACACAACATAGCTTTTAGATTGAAATGAAGACCATAGTTAACACTTCACATTGTTGCCACTAGACGAAGATATATTGGTTCTTGAAGAAAATTGATTGTCATCACCCATGCAACTTTGGCTGAGGAATTGCTGGTGGTAATCACTTTTCTTCAGGAAGAACAATTACCTATATGGACAGTGATACCAATGTAATTAAGAATTGTGTTCCCTTTAAATTCTGAAAGCCATATTGTGTTAATTGCTTTTATCTCTAATTATACCCCTTAATTTCCTTCTTTATTTAACTTAACTATTTTATTCCTACTTTTAACATCCTTTTAGCTGATATTACTTGGATTTTGAAGGGCAAACCTCTTGAAACTGATTAAGTGGAACAGTGTTAATGCTCTACCACATGCTAATGATAGCTTAGCCGTTGTTTGTCTGATGATGACCAATCACCTTTGAGGGACTTAACTAAATCCTAGATTTGTGAAAAAATTACTTTTTAACTGTAAATGGATGAACTAGTTGAGATTCAGTTGCTGTTAGCTAAGCTATTTTTTTTTAATGCTCAAACTTTCTGTTGACACTGGTCACATTTAAATTTTATTGCTTTGTGATACATATTCAGGGTGCTACTTATCAGAAAAACAGGGAATTATGCTTTTATTTTGTACATCTAGGATAAACTTGGGAAAGGTGCTTGAATTTTGCTGTCTGTTGGAAATTTAAAGTCAGGGACCATATTAAATAACTTTGAGAAGCATACCAATTCCAAAAATTTTAATGGTGATGGACCACCTTTAATAGCTTCTAGAGGGATCATATTTACTAATATTTTCCAGGCGAAAACCAGTTCAAATTGCTTCCCGGGGATCCACCAAATTTTGAAGATATTTTAGGGAAAGGACCATTCCAATATCTTTGAGAAGTACTTATTAACAATATTTGATCAATCACTAAAATGTTGTCACCTTTTATTAAAAGAATAATTCAGAATAATTTGTTCAACTCACCCCCACTCCCTCATCCCCCCAGAAAAACCAGGAACTTTGCCGGAAATTTATTCTAAAGTTGGAGTGGCCACCCTTAGATTGTTCTCTTTTACACTGATCTTTTAACTATTGCTTTCATACCTCTGTTTTTAAAGGGCTTTGGATTTTTTTAAGCACAGATTGCTCTGTTTCCTTTCGGAAAGCACTTGCGCTCATAAAGACTACCTCAGAAATCTCATTTTTCACTCTCAAATGTGTATCCTTACTTTAATTTGTCAAAGTTTATTTTAAAAAGATGATCAACTTATCTTTTAGCAAATCATGTTTTCCATTTCCTTACAAATACTTGCTTCATTTACAAAACAATCACTGTGGAGACATTTTCGTTTGGTCTTTTGAGGGAGATTATTTTCAGTTTGTGCCAAATACTAGGTACTGAGGCTGAGAATTTCTTTCTTTCTTGGGTTTGTTCGCTAAATTAACTTAACAATATTAAACAGTGAGGAAAATAATATTAGCCTCACTGTAAATAATTGACTGCCGTTTAATTTTAATTAGGTCTGGGCCAATCATGCTGATGCTGATCGTTTGTTGTGATTTTGTTGGTTTGTTTATTCTCGTTACAATACCACAAAGGTAATTTGCAAAACAACACACATACATTTTCTATTGTTGTTGATTAGAATTAATTGTAGAAATATTAATATATGTAAAACGCCGTTTCACTGGCTGCATGATCTAACGCTCTACTCTCGTGTTAGACTAGACTGCCTAAGGCGGGAAGATTGGGGTTTAATCTCGAGTGGGTGCACTGGGAATGGTTTTACACTCTCCCTCTAGACACATGGGGGTGAAATTCCTCTAAATTAAACCTTACTTATTCCTAACACATGAGTGTAACTATTACAAAGGCCTATTGCCCAAATAAGATGTAAGACACGATTCTGAAAATCAAAAAAAGAACGTTATGGTTAAAATACTGAAATATGCTGTGGCAACTATTTGAAAAAGGGTGGAGAGGAAGTAGAAGGTAGGTAGACCTACTATAGTTCCAAAATATTCAACTCTAAGCATAAATTATCAGTGATTTATCTTAATTTTTAGGGATGTGCAAAAACAACTTTTTCAATTTGAGATGATATTGAAAGAATCATATAAAAAAATGAGGCAACTTCCTTTGAAAGTACATGAACTGATGCTTCTCTGATCACGTAGAAAACGAGATGATTACTATTACATAATTACATAAGTTATTGAAGAGGGATTGGGAAGGAAAATGCATCACAGAAATCTAAAAGTTTAACAAATAAGTTTATTAAAAAGCAAACACAATCATATAGAATTACATATGGGTGAAAATATTTTAATTCAATTAATTAATGATAACTGTATCCCGTTATCGAGGTAGAAAACATATGGCTGGACAAATAGATATTAACACTTTGTAAACAAGAAACAGACACAAGTAGATAGAACATTTGATTTAGAAAAGGAAATCAAATTCATGAACTCACTATATACAATCATCTAATCCTATACATATGTAGTGCATAGACCCCTCATATTTAAACTATGCCGTATGGGCATAGGGAAATAACCGTCAGACTATCTGATCCAAGAAACTATGTCTGATGAACATAGAAAATAACGTTAGACATTCTAACTAAAGAAACCATGTTTGATGTACACAGAAAATAATGTTAGGCCTTCTGACATTAAAACTTGTCTGATGGACACAGAAAATAATGTTAGACCTTCTGTCATAAAAACTTGTCTGGTGGACATATAAAATAACTCATACACTCTAACACAATACACTATGTCTGATCGATATAGAAAATGAAGCAAGACATTCTAATACATGAAACAATGTCTGATGGACATAGAAAGCAACTTCAGTTTCTGACACGATACTCAATGTCTAAACGACATTGAAAATAAAACAAGACATTCTGATACATGAAACTATGTGTGATGAACATAGAAACAGAGTTTAGAATCTAATATGGATTCTAAACAGAAGATACAGATACTTAAAGTCTCAGAAAAGGCTTCCTCTACGACATGGCGGTGAGTTTGACACCTAACACATCCCAAGGTGGACTCTATTATACTCATAACAGCCCCAAGGGGTAACAAAGGCAGTATATTGCTTAGATCCTTAGTAAGTGCATACTGAAGAAAACTAGCATTCAGGTTTATTAAACTATAGACCTTCGCCCTCCCTAAATGTTGAAAGGCACTTTCAACAGTGGGCATAGTGTAGGGGTCAAAAACACTTTGTTTATTCATCTTAATGTAATTGACTACTAGCCTATGTCCGCCATATTTCTTGGTAATAATAAATGCAGGACTAACATACAATGAATGAGATAGTCCAATAATATCTTTATCTAGCAGATCTTGGACCAACTTTCTAAATGTGTGTAATTTCGGCGGCGAGCCAGAATAAGGAGGAGACCTAACAGATTGATAATTAGAAAGAGATATTTGATAAGGGAATACATCACATCTACCCCACTTAGTAGATATGGTATCAGAAAAACTTTGTATTGTTGCACTAATTCAATTTAATTCTCTTTGTTACCAATCCTGATTTCTAGAATAAAGACAATCAAAATTATCTAATTTACTAATCATAAAAAAATTATATATGATTAGAGGTGGGAGGAAAGGTTATGAAAAATTCTATACTTATGTGAGGGAAAGGGTGGGTTGTTGAAAAAGATGAAAAAACCTTATGTAGTTTAAGGGCACACCTTAATTGTTATATGCTTAAATAAATATATTGTGGAAATTTATATCACTTTTATACACTAAATTCATTAAGAAAAGTTTTATTGCCTAATTGTGTGGATTTTTTTAATAGCACCACGGCTTACTACCTGTTCGGGTTATATGCTGTTTGTGTGTAATAATTCCTTCTAATCTGATAAATAAAGTTACTATCACAACGTGCAAATCAAATGGGTTTTACATATTAATATTGATTTGTAATGTATAAAACAACTCAGAATGGCAGTAATTTAACATAAATTGAGTATCTCGGCTGTCATTTTATTAGTAAAGCTTCTTAATTGTTGAAGGCCAAAAAAGTGTTTGAAGCATCGTCAAAGCTTCACACACTCATAGAATAATTGTATAAAGTCTTTTTTTTTTCTAAGATTTCATACCAATTTTACTAAGCATTTCATGTGTTTACAGAAAACCACTCTTTATTTTATGTCCTAGAACGAACCATTTTCTATCATTTAAAAATATGTTTATATACTCTCAAGTTTGAAGTTAACCTTTTTTATTTTACAATTTTGCATGGTACTTCATAATAATGCAACTATTTAATTTACTTTTTCTAAAACCTAGAATTCAGTTTGTTAACTTTGAATCTACAAATGTGTCAAAATTGGTTTCTTTTTTCAAATAACTAAGGACAGAAAGAAAACATATATTAATTTACCATTCAAAAATGAAATGCAAGTATTTGTAATGTATGGCAAAGTGTATTTTTGTATTCCTGTTACATTTAAGGTTGAGTATGGTAGTCACCCAAGCTTTTTGTGCCTTTTGTGTATCTTACAGGTTTTCTAATCTGATGTCGAAAAATATTTGAAAATTCTGGAACTCCATTGGAAGAAGAGTGGTAGCACTGTTGGGAAAGAAAAATAAGGTTTTTGGTGGGCTAATAGCCCTTTCTATTTCTCGAAACTTTTACCAAATATGTTGGGTTGTTTTGAAACTATATGTTCTAACAATTCATTTAGCAGTGGGCTTCAATAGATAAGACATAATTTATTATAATTTTACTTATTAATTATATAAACAATATTTACTAGGCCTCAGATGTATAAATATTTATTTTATTTTAATTTAAAAAAACAAGACTTTTTACTATGCAGGTGACTTAACTAAATTATATTAGTGCACAGACCCTCATTAGTACTATATTTAACCGCAATTTTTAATACGTTTCTTGCTTTAGTGAAGGTTTAATTGAACTAATATAATAAGACCGTGGGATTACATTTAAGTTTATGACTGTACTAATATTCACGACAATCACAATTAGATATTGCATTGTTTAAAAAAAACTTCTGCATGGTTTGTTTAAGATTGTTTTATAAACACACTAATCTAAATCTAAAATTTAGTTTTACATCAGTTCAAGATAATGGATTTCTTTATAATACATTTTAAAAATTCACACCTTTGAGGAGTGCATATAGTTAAAATAGTTATATACCGAAATAGATTATAATCTCAACAGATGGTGTTCTTTAACACTTATCTTCGACGAGGCTATTTAAAAATAGATGGACCCTAACAATAATTGTAAAAATATAACTTCAAGCTAGTGGTGTGCGAAGTCCACTTTTTCAATTTGATGCAAACTCGAATTGATTATATCAAATTGAAGTTTGTATATTTTATGCTAGTTTTATGTGTGGAAACATATTTTGGTTATTTTTTAGTTGGGTCAAATCCAAAATTCGAATCTTTGAAAAAATGTTGAAAATAAGTTGAAATATATCTATAACACAGTAACTTTAAGTCTAATTACAAGCTATTTTTCCAGAAATGAGTAAAAATTGATGAGCTATAACCTAAGTTTATTGAATAGGCAAAATATTTTAAATATTGAATGCATTATTAAGAAAAAAATTGTTATAAATATTGCTTATCAATATCAAACTTTGACATTATAAACTATTAAACTACAAAATTATATTATAAATGGTATATACTACACAGTGCGACTATCACTATTTTATTTATTGCATTTAAAATGTGTGAATTATATTTAAAGTGTTTGAATGAATTCTAAGAAAATCCAAAGCAAGCGCAAGCCCCAATGTCAAAGGGAATTTTAACATAATTTACATTATTTTACTTTTCATAGAAGTTTTCTCATCTAGTATCTCGATATTTGTACAGAATCATTTCTCAATATCATCTCAAATTGAAAAAGTGGTTCTCATATATCCCTATTCTCGATAAGTTGATTCATAAAAGTGGGTTTCGTAAGTGTTTATTCATTTGGTAAATAACTTCAATTTCCTTTATTATATTGCTGGTCAACAGTCGTAGGACCTATAATAGGTCAGCACTGAAAGTACACAAGTACCTTACAAATACATATATTTACACGAGAAAATAAGATAAACAAAAATGGCTAAATAATGTAATGGTGTTCTTTAACACTTATCTTCGACGAGGCTATTTAAAAATAGATGGACCCTAACAATAATTGTAAAAATATAACTTCAAGCTAGTGGTGTGCGAAGTCCACTTTTTCAATTTGATGCAAACTCGAATTGATTATATCAAATTGAAGTTTGTATATTTTATGCTAGTTTTATGTGTGGAAACATATTTTGGTTATTTTTTAGTTGGGTCAAATCCAAAATTCGAATCTTTGAAAAAATGTTGAAAATAAGTTGAAATATATCTATAACACAGTAACTTTAAGTCTAATTACAAGCTATTTTTCCAGAAATGAGTAAAAATTGATGAGCTATAACCTAAGTTTATTGAATAGGCAAAATATTTTAAATATTGAATGCATTATTAAGAAAAAAATTGTTATAAATATTGCTTATCAATATCAAACTTTGACATTATAAACTATTAAACTACAAAATTATATTATAAATGGTATATACTACACAGTGCGACTATCACTATTTTATTTATTGCATTTAAAATGTGTGAATTATATTTAAAGTGTTTGAATGAATTCTAAGAAAATCCAAAGCAAGCGCAAGCCCCAATGTCAAAGGGAATTTTAACATAATTTACATTATTTTACTTTTCATAGAAGTTTTCTCATCTAGTATCTCGATATTTGTACAGAATCATTTCTCAATATCATCTCAAATTGAAAAAGTGGTTCTCATATATCCCTATTCTCGATAAGTTGATTCATAAAAGTGGGTTTCGTAAGTGTTTATTCATTTGGTAAATAACTTCAATTTCCTTTATTATATTGCTGGTCAACAGTCGTAGGACCTATAATAGGTCAGCACTGAAAGTACACAAGTACCTTACAAATACATATATTTACACGAGAAAATAAGATAAACAAAAATGGCTAAATAATGTTATATAATAATTAATAGTTACAATAAAAGTAATTAATAATGATAATGATAAAAAAATAGCAATAATAACAAAAAACTAGAGTGGTTAAAAGCAGTAACAATATGCAAAAAATAAATCAGAATATTGTAAAATTTAATAGGCAGAACCTCTTAGTGATAAATTATTGATAATGGGATAATAATAATAAATTGTAAACATTTATTTAATCTAAAATGGGGCTATTCAAGACTTTCATCATTCTTTCTTTAGGCTACATATTGATTTACAGCAAAACTTACAAATACTTCTTTAATAACCATTAATCAATATTTAAAAAAAAAGTGTAAGTATGACAAAAACTGCTAATTGATCCAAAATCTCTTATTCTTGTATCTTTCACAGCTTGCCATATCTGTCTGTGTCCCCAAGAATTCACTATTAGCTTTGATGCGGCTGGACAGGTTTGAATCAGGGGATTTCACTGTTAGCCCTTCAAAACAAACTGTTCAGAACTACCAAATTCCTCATATGGCATTTTGTGCAAATGTTGTTTGCGGTTCACTCCATGGTTTGAACTGGGATTTCCTTCGTCGCAGCGAGAGAAGGCAGACAACTAATACTTTCGCATGTGTCCGAGTGGGAAAAGAAAACGATGCTATATTGTGAACAGACTGTGTTTGGTCTGTCATTTGATAGTCATGCAATGAGAATTGTGGACAAACTGTGTTTGGTCTGTCATTTGATAGTCATGCAATGAGAATTGTGGACAATAATTATTAATTTTGAGTCCAAACCATTTATTATTTTTGATTAATGAAATGTTAATTTATTCTTAAATTATATGTCAAGTCTTATTAAAATAGAGTACTTAGCTGCATAGAGTAGCTGTGCATGTTTTGAGACCTGCTCATCCAAAATTACTTTTTACATACAACTATTTATATATATATATAAGTGTAAAGGAGATGAACGAGTACTGGTATACACAAACACACCAATAAAATCAATTTTTTCTCCACCTATTTCAAGATAATATCTAAACAAATTTTTTTAGTCGGTGCTAAATTATTGACTATCCAAACAATTTTCAAAAAAATAAAAAAGGCACATTTAAGTTATGGCTAAATTCAGCCAATACTGAATCAAATATTTTATCTAGTCAAGGTGTTTTAAATCGTATCCAAGTAGAATATTGATAGCGGAAATTATTTAAATCATCCTCTTCAGTAGCCGCTTAATCTAAGGCACTTCTCTCGCAATAGACTAGACTGATGAAGATGTGGAGATCAGGGCTCGATCCTGGTTGGTGCTTTCCACCTTCCCTCCATGGGAATGCGGGTGCATTTCATCTGACCTTACCAATTTAACACATTAGTGTAATAAGTACATAGGTGAATAACCCAAATGGCTAGTAAAAGACAGTGCTAAAAAAACACCTGAAGTGTAATGAAATTGTTGGTTCTATTTTAATTATGGGTGTGTTACTTTTTATAGACAAAAATTGACTTTGGGATATAAATATCCAATTTAAATCCTGTCAAATCTAAGTTTGGAATCTATTTTTATTTTAAATTTTGAATATTTAAAACATTCATATTTGGGGATTGAATAAGAATCAGATATGAAGGTTATTTGGATTAGAGTACTAGGCTAAATAGTGGTTTATTTAAATTATGAGGGATAGCCAGCACACTTACCTTGGTGATACTGTAGTAGAAATTCTTAAAATAGAACACTAAAAATCACACACATTTTTAAGGACAAGCTTTCACTGTCACAGACTACTTCATCAGGTCAAGAGAGTAGACTCAGATATATAATATATATGTAGAGTCAGATATATACTTTGAGATGGTATGGGCATGTAATGAGGATGGAAAAGGAGAGAATAATTTATTATTATTATTGTAACTTTTTAAAATGGATTATTAATTTTACCTTAAATAATATTATTGATTTACGGTTTAAATTAGGAGGGATAGCCAGCACACTTACCTAGGTGATACTGGTATAACTCAATAAGGAAAACCTCTTTTCGCTTTATGAGGTAATTGTATTATATTTGGAAGAAGGTATAGGAAAGGTGGATAGAAACATATAAAAGGTGATACTGGAGTAGAAATTGTTTAGATATAACTCTAAAAACCATGATTTAGCCTAGTGCTCTATACCACCTAACTATTATAGATTTACAAAACTTTCCATATGAGTTTAAAAATCACTATATACTTTAGGTCTAAAATTATTTTAAATAGTTATTATAATTTCCAGTCCTGCTCTAGATATAGTTTAAATTGAATAAATTGGTATTATTATGTAAAGCCAAAATTATTTGTGATAACTCAATAATTTTTAATTACTATATTATTAAAATATACTTTACGTGTCAAGTTTTAGTTACTACTCCATTGTTGTTGTTTTTTTGTCAGCAATTAAGTCCTTGAGAGTTTAAATGTCCTCACTCGCATGTCACTAGTCTCTGCTTTTGATTAGTGCTAATAAAAAGGATTTTGGAATATTTATTTAAACTCTACTGAATACCATGTTATTAAATGTATACAAGTGAGTTTAGAATTAATTCTAACATTTTATTTTTTGGTTCTCTCTCTGATTTACAAACTTTTGGTTTGAACTATAGTAAACCTTGTTGGGGACATTCTCTAATGTTGTCATTACTATATAAAAATAACCCGCCTCTGTGGCATAGTTGGCTAACGCGCTAGTCGTGTTGAGCTCGACTGCTGAGGACAGGGAGATCGAGGTTTGAATCTCGGTCGGGTGAATTGGGGGTGGAAGGTGTTTCCTAAATGGTTTTCCACTTTCCCTCCACGCAAATACGGGTTCACTTCCTCTAATTAAACCTTCCCAATTTCTAATCCATTAGTGTAATTAGTACTTAAAGCGTATAACCCGAACAGGTAGTAAGATGCGGGGCTAAATAATAATATAGAAAAATACCTATGTGATGAAGTTTTAATAAATCGGTAATAAAACCTTGATAAACATGTTGTAGCTGTTTATGATATATTAATTCAAATGTTACTAAAAGCCCCCCAGTAATATTTATTTTAGAACAAAAGTTTGTTAATTAATAGTAAAAAAAAATTGTTTTTTTGCAAAATAAATTTAGCTAAAAACAATTCAAGAGGTGTTTATAAGCCTTTAATAGAAAAAATACGTTAATCAGGATTTATCTCGCCCCCCCCC
>CABFOW010002330.1:76679-105927 GCA_902141385.1 Timema californicum
TCAAACGAAAGGCAAACCTTATAATACTGTATAATAATAATACATAAACCTCCAAAATTATTTTTGTACTGGCAACATTGTCTAGTCAATCATTTATTTATTTTCAAATAGCATTTCAACAAAACACTTGAGTCAAAAGTGTCTGTACATGCCCTATGATTCACACTAGTGCCCATATACTCACTGTTCGGGAGTGGGGTTTCGTCATTTCTGATTCATTACTACTAGCTCCTCATACACTTTCTCCAAAAAACTTTTCTCATCCCCATTCATTGGATTAAATTATTAATAGTTGATAACACTCATGTTAATTGGTCATCTTTTAATGATTCTTTTAATTTTATATGATTTCGATTTACAAATGTTAGTTTTTTCAGATTATATCAAAGGCTGGTGACTAGATTTCAATATGACGCATTGAGAAACTTCAAATCTTTTTGTTGATAGTTTTATTAATTTTCTTAGGGTGTGCAAGTACTAATTTTGTTTTCTTTAATTACAATTTTTAAAACAATGCCCCTTTTAAACAATGTCCAAAAATTTCACATGTAAATTATGTAGTGTCTATTTATTATAATTGATACTAATCAATTTAAATCAATGTGTTAAAATTCATAAAGGGCATACAATTGCTAAAATAAATGCCATCAAATTTTTAATATGGTTTAACATTACCTACCATATCAAAAAAATATTCCTGCGAATATTTAAGATTAAACAAAATATCTAGTTCGAGATTTTAAAACACACAAAAAAACTTTTTTTCTCTAAATTGTGAATTTTAATTTGTAGAAGATCTTTTATCTAATTGGATTTAATTAGTAAGAACAGCGAACAAATTTTTATTTGTCATCAGCATTGCTAAATTTTACTTTACTATTATCATCATTTAATTGAATTTATCTATGAAAAGTTACATTTTTAAGATCGGATTACTTTTCTTGTGAAGAGATTTAATTGCCTTTAGTTTTGTAATCATGTTTACATACAGATCCTTCCTATTTAAATTAATGTTAGATTAGCCCAACATAAATATGGAACCAACCTAAAAAAAACTTTATAATTTTTATAGAAACCAAAGTACTAATAGATGTAATGTAAACTTCCTACATTCACGATGTTACTAAGATTTGTATTTGATATTAAGGATTCATAGTTATAATGCAAATTTAAATTTGATCTTAAAGTAAAAAAAAAAAAGGATATTGGTGATAATCATGTTTACATACAGATCCTTCCTATTTAAATTAATGTTAGATTAGCCCAACATAAATATGGAACCAACCTAAAAAAACTTTATAATTTTTATAGAAACCAAAGTACTAATAGATGTAATGTAAACTTCCTACATTCACGATGCTACTAAGATTTGTATTTGATTTTAAGGATTCATAGTTATAATGCAAATTTAAATTTGATCTTAAAGTAAAAAAAAAGGATATTGGTGCATTTTTTGGTGTATACCTTAAAATTGTTGCATAATTAAATACTAACAAAATGGGAACTTTGCTGAACTTCATACACTATTAATTATATTTTTATATTCACTCTTGGAGTAAGTGAAAATTGATGAATTTACTTTTATGTATAAAAATTCAAAATTATATTAATATTGTTAAACCTTTTTACATATATATTTGCACACCCCCATTTTTCTGTAGTGTTTCTTAAGTTACCTTTGATTTATTTAAATATATATATATATTCAATTCTAATGTTCATGGATTATTGTTTTTAATAAAATACAGTATTAATTATGAATATTGTGTTTGATTGCCAAGCTCGGAGAGTAAATGACTTTTTTATATATATTTTCGTCATGTTTTACCTTGTTCCAATTTGAACAAATTTGTATGGAAATATCTTTGATTAAGTTTTTAAATGCCATATATTCTTATTAATATGATTAAAGAAACATATTATAAAGTTATGAATTTGTGGTTAACACACACTTGGTAACCATGAACATTAAGAACTTGCTACACTTTTTTTTATGTATATATCTGTTAAACAAATTATAGTTTCTAATTTTTTTTGTGTAGTAGAAATTTAAAATTGTCATTTTCATCACTTTTTTCAATACATTTAAACCTGATTTTGAAGAAAGCCACAGTTTACATCTAACTATTATCTAACAGCTTCTCTCATTCTTTTCTGTTTCTTGTACCTCCTAGTTTGTATCGCAAACACTCAAAGGGGGTTTTCCTATTAGACTAAGTGCTGGTCACAACCTGAGAACATATTTTGTCTTTTGTCTCACCATGAAAACTGAAAACAACGTAGTGGTTTTTCAACTAAAACTTCTATTCTCCTGTACCTATTTATTTATTTCAAATTTAAGCTTAATATATTTGGAAAAAGGTATAGGAAAGGTGGACAGAAACACGTTATACCTTTTACATTTTCCTATCTATGTGTCTTATTATTCTTTACAATTTTCCATTTTCTCCCTTTAGTGTTTTTTTTTTTCCTCTTTTAGGAAGTTGTGTTGTACGTTTCACACTCCTCCCTGATGAGTTCCGATAGAATGAAACCTAGGTCATGGGATTGGGCAGTGATGGTTGATTTTCTTTAAGAGGCAACCACTACCCCTTTGTCCAATGGCAGCAATGTAAAGTGTGAACTGTGTTCTTTTCATTGTAAAAGCCATATTGTGTTTGTTCCTTTTATATATCTTCCATCCACCTTTCCTGTACCTTCTTCTAAATATAATACAATTACCTCAAAAAGCGAACAGAGGTTTTCCTTATAGAGATAAATTTAAACTTATAAATCTCAGGTATGTGTTGGAACGCTCTGTGGTTTAATGAACACCAAGAGACTTAAAAAATGCCTTGGGTGAAGTATTTCATTGACATTTGCTTGGTTCTACATTTTAGTTGTGTTAATTAAGACTAAAATATGAAAACTGGCTTATCAAATTAAAACACAAGACAACGTTAAAAGGAGGATAGAAGGTTAAGGCCAACACACTTTAGAAAGAACGGTAGGCACCAAAATTCACAATAAAAACACATTATATAATTTTCGGGGTACATCAGTCCTCTTTCTTCAGCAGAAGAGAGTAAAAAAAAACACTACATGACTAGAGGTTGATTATGGTCACATAGATTCTGTTGCCTATTTGTTGATTCAAAAAAAGGCTTAGTCTTGGATTTTAAGTTGCCTGTTCAAACTCGTATTTTTATTCTTGGTAGTTAGCTAGAATGTTTTACTTATATTATATTTACTTTACATCCATTACTGTTTTCAACCTGTGGCCTGGGTCACAAGCCATACATTTTCTATTAAACTGCTTGCTAGGCCAGTCGTCACCCATGCTTTATAATTGAACTTAAGACTAGGACAGGCACAACATCCAATCGCTAGCTGATCAATTGTGAAAGGGCAAATCCACATCTCACTAATGATAAATTTTTCGGCCATGTTGGGAATCGAACCTGCGACCCTTAGCTCAGTAGACAGATGTTCTACCAACTGAGCTAAGGTGACAGATTGTATTTATATTAAATATAATATAAATACAACATTAGAACCATTCACTGATACAGATACTGATATTAATGTTCCTTGAAAATTACACAGTTATGGGTTTTGTTATGTTTTAATTTTGAATTTTGGGTCCTATAATTTTTCTGGTGTGTAGGCCTTGCCCTTCTATCAAAGTTTATAGTTTTAATTGTGAATTTTGGGTCCTATAATTTTTCTGGTGTGTAGGCCTTGCCCTTCTATCAAAGTTTATTTCAATACAGATGTTTGGCACAATTTTTTATTAGTAAACTCTTAAAAAACCATTCTAGAGCTTTTATATTTATTTAACATAAATTCAGTTTATGAATATTTATTTTAACTGGATTGATTTTAGTGTAAAATTTTTATAAGAATTTACAATGTATTTTATCCGCCCCAGTGGTCACAATCTTAAGGCATCCAGCTTACAATAGAATAGATCGCTGATGACAGGGAGATGTGAATTCTGACCTGTTCAAGTGACAGGATTGCCACACATTTATAATGCGAAGGGTTGGGAAAGAACAGAATTTTTGTTTCGAGAAAACACAAATTTTGAAGGAAAAAACTACAATATGTTATATTATTGGTGAATTTAGAACATTTAACTGAGTTTTAAATAATAATCCTCAATATAAAAGAAAAATTAAACTGGAAATCTAGGAATTCTGTTTCAAACACATTTCTTGTAGAGTTGCATCTATGACAACAGCATACATTTCCCCATCGAGCACAAATTAACCTGTTTTGATAATCATTTACATGACTTTACATTAGTTTATTTTAAGTAAAATGGAAATATGCTTTGAAAAGACCTGAGAGAATCCGTAAATTTCATAGTAAGAAAATAATGTTAATCCTTACTGACGTTGTTTTTCCATTTCCTTTCCTGGCTGAATTTTTAATGCATTTCTTTTCAAATCTAATTTACAATTATCAGATACAACTTCATAAGTTTTTAAAACCTTGTTTGACATACTAATAAAAAAAATTCTTTTAAAAATGAACATTTATTTAAACTATTTTTTTTAAATGGATTCTACTGTACTGACATAATTTTAAAAGTTTTTTTTTAACTCAAAATAAAGTTAAGTATTCATTGACCTAATTGTAAAGGTAATAGTCATATATCCTCTACATTATTTCACCTATTGTAATCTTAAGTGATAAATTAATATTGTTCTTTGATATATTAACCAATGTGTGTTTCTTTTCATTTTCTACATCTTTTCAGATACAATATTGGCTGCGACGATGTTTGTTGGGCTGCGAGGTTTTGAGTCTTCAGTAGTTCAGGTTACGTTGTCTATTTTATTTTCCGCCAGTCACACTTTTTTTTTCGGACTTACTCCGTTGTTTTTAAAGGGACGGGGCAAGTGTGGCTGGCCTTGTCTAAACAAGTTTAATTGTCGGTGTCCCTCCACAGGTGGGGCGCCCCAGCAACATGCCGCAGGCGCAATCTGTCATTGACGAGATCACTGAGGAGGCAAAGCAGTATAACCGCATCTATGTGGCTTCCATCCACCCAGACCTAACTGAAGATGATATCAAGAGGTGAGTATTTTATGACTGCTATTATTAGAGAGGCAGAAGTTTGGTCCCGACAAGTAGTAATAGGAACTCTTCTTTTTAGGCGAATGCTGTTTTGTGTTTCAACTTACCCTTTTCTTATAGTCCACTTAGACATAATATGTCTTAAATTTGTATAATATCTGTTAATTTGGATAGTTACCTCACATCTTGTAAATACATGAAAACTTTGTGAAAAAATACTAAAATAATGTAATTTAACTCTCATGTAAGGAAGCCTATTTGAAAAGATAGTTTGTTAGATTAGACCTTGATTGGAACAAATAAACTTTCCTCTTAGTTTTTTATAAACTCTTCAAATTCTTTTCACTTTTACAGCTACACAAACAAAATGTTGAATCTAATTTTAAACAGTTTTTAATTAAAGAAGCGACTCAAGTCCTAAGTCCTTCAAATCCAATGGTATTAGAAAGTTATTTAAAAATCTTGAATAAGTGTTTTGTATACAATCTTGAGGAATGTATACAATCTTGAGGACCTTGATTACTAATAACAATTTCTTAAGCAATTGATAAAATGAATTATAGAGGCTTGTGTAATTGGACTATTAACAAAATCACAAAAAAGTGCAAAGTTGTTTTAATATAATTAATTTATTAAAAAAATAATGGTGAAATATCATTTGTCTTGGCCACCAAACCTTAAAACTAGGGCGGAAATGACATTTTTATATCGGGACCGGGATGGGAACGGAAAATTATGAAAATGATGCTTTAAATTAATTCTAGACTAAAAATAGATAATGTTTTTATACTAATATTGTAATACTTTTAAACCTTTGACATTATTAAATATAATACAAATAATATGTTCTAAAAACATAATATAAATACTGGTGTGTGAATAGGATTTTACATTAAAACAAAAGGCTACATTTTGAAAAAATAATACAAATCAAATAATTAATTTTAATACATTATTTTATTAGTTAATCTCTTTTGAAAAGGGTGTTTTATATTTTAAAACCTATTGGAAGAGTGCAAAATAAAAAATAAAAATTAACCTTCTTAAATGTCCTTTAAAATCTTAAACGCTCTCTATTTTAGTACCTCTTAAAGGCAGTCTAGGTTCGAAACATCTTAAATATTCTTTAGGTCTTAAACCCCTTTAAGGTTATCTAGGTTTGAAACTCCTTAAATAGGCTTATGTTATTAAACCCCCTAAATTTTATTTAGGTTTGAAACACCTTAAATGTTTTAAGCGCTAAAACCCCTTAAATATTATCTAAGTTTTAAACCCCTTGAATATTAGTTTTGTGTGAAACCTTTTGAAACTACTCATAAATGCTCATAAATAGTTGACCTTGACAAGATATGGCATCCCCCTAATTTCTATATCCCAAAGATGGTAAAGTATAATATATCTCTGTCCTTTTCTAAATCTTTCAAGCTCTCTCACTTGCTAAACCTAACAAATAACTGTTGATAGATATTGACTCCCAGAGCTTCCCAACTTGTTTGTCTCACCCCAGGCAGTGAATTACCCTCCTTCCCCCACATTTTTCCAATTATTACAAAATGTAACTTAAAGAGTGAAATGAGTTTGTTTTTTTAAAAAAAAATGTTATAATGTAATTGTGCAATTTTTGTTATGATATAATAAATAAAATGATAGAATAGTAGAAAAATAATAGAGCACAAATAAAAGTATAAAAACTACCACATATTTACACACACTTAAATATCTTGATGGTATTATAGCATTTTCCTCGGAAAGTACTAGAAGAAGTAGTAATATCGTTGAAATTTTCAAGTATGTAAATATGTGTTAAAGTGTTTTTACTTTTATATTATATGCTCTCTATTATTTTCCAACTATTTTATTACTTTATTTATTTCAAATTGTTTTTGCTCAATGCACTTTATTTATTACAAATTATAATATAATGTTATAATTTATTCTTTGTATTTTATCATTTATGAAATCTTATTTCATTATGTAATATGTTATATTTTTACTGAGTAATAGCCTGCTTTCATTAACGAACTGGGCCATTTGTTACAGGTTTTTATCCAAATCTTAAACACCATTATTTCTATTAAACGTGCACCCTATTAATTATATCCTAATCTAATAATCCATGTTATTTAATTGTCACATTTTTTGTTAAGTGTATTTGAGGCATTCGGCCCCATCAAGTACTGCAAGCTGGCACCAGGATCTACACCAACCCGCCACAAAGGCTACGGCTTCATAGAGTATGAGACACAACAAGCAGCTATGGAGGCAATAGCATCCATGAACCTGTTTGACCTAGGAGGCCAATACCTTAGGGTAGGGCGCGCCATCACACCACCCAATGCTCTGCAGGTCAGTAAGATAATGGAGAGCTCGCTATGGCCATCTGAGTTCTGGTTTCTAGAAAAGTTTTTTTTTTTTAAATTCATTGCCATGTATTTCTGCAAATTAAGATTATCAATAATATTTAATTACAAACCAGTTAAAAACATAAAAAATATTAATAGAAAACATACATTTTTGAAGAATTGGTCAAAGTAAAGTTTAATTTTGTGAATTAGGCTTGGATTTTTAATTAAAAAATTTAACCAATTGCTTTTTAGTATATATATTTTTTTAGCATCTTAATACACGTTCTGGCTATATGTTTATATACTAATTACACTAGGTTTTGGGGGTGAAGGATGGTTATATTTAATGGAAGTGTATCCACATTTGCATGGAGGGAAAATGGAAAACCATCTTGGAAAAAACTAGAGATGGGTTAAATCCACTATTTCTTGAATCCTAATCCTAGCAAATTGTTTGAAATTTTAATGATTTACAAATAGACCTACATTACACAATATAGGCCTAAACTGTGAATTAAGATCCATTTCAATCATGTTTTCAATTTCCATCAACCTCAACCACCTCTCGCAAAATACAGGTCAAAATCCAGCCAAACTAAAGAATCTAGACTCATATTAATGTTTAAAAATCAAAACAATCAAAATTTGAGTGTCTTTAAGTTGTTTTTAAAAGTGTTGTTAAAATGAGTTAAGCTTCTGAAAAAATATGGGAAATAAACAGATTAGGCCTAGCTATCCTTTGATCAACTTTAATCATCATCGAAGGATTAAAATGTATTTTATTAAGATAGCAAAAATACAAATGGATATTTTTAATAAAGACTAAAACAACATGCTTAACAAATAAACATACAATGGAAATAGTGAACTCAATAATGGCTAAGTATGTTTTATTATTATTTTCTTATATATTCATTATCTATCTTCACATAGAAAACAATAAATATATTTGATTTTTACGATATATCAATTTCTGAGAATACATTATATTTAAAACACGACATTTTTTCCACTACAATATGTTCATTACCACTTTATAAGGCAGGCCTATGTTTGAATATTTTTACAATTACTTCAAAACATGTTTAAAAAATAAAAATAAACTCTAAGTTAAAATCAATTTTAAAACAAATAATGAATTAGCAAGTCGTTATTTGATTCTTAACACTCGAGCGTTTACTAAGTGATCAGATTACCTGAATCGATTTTAAATAAACAATCGATATATGATACTTAGGCCAGGCCGTTAGGAATAAATAAACAGTTTTATTGGTGTCTGACGGTTGACAGTATTTCTTTTTCATGAAACCCAACAAAATGTCAACTTAAGGGTCGTATGCAATAAATTGGGGTTCTTTACATAGTTGTAAATAATTAAAACCAATTGGGTAATAAGAATTAACAGTATCTTTATTTTAATCATTACTTCGGCCAGTAAACATAATATACGTCATGGCGGCCGACTTTGTTATGTTTGTTATGGCCGCTGTCATTGTACCATGTGTTATGTGTTCTTATTTCTGTTTAAAAAAAGCCATAATTTGTTTTATTTATTTTGATTTAACTTGTAATTCTAGTTTTGATTTTCAGTTTTTGAAGAGTTTTAATGTGTTCATTAAAATATTTGGGTTGGATGCTTAATTACGGGTTAGAAATCGGGGAGGCTGAATATAGAGGAAGTAAACCTGTATTTGTGTGGAGAAAGATTGGAAAATCATTTAGGAACCCCCCCCCCACCAGTTCACCCGAGTGAGATTTTAACCTTGATCTTGTCGTCCTCCACAGTCTAACTCAATACAAAACTAGTGTTAGCTAATTACACCACTGAGGCGGGTCAAACCATTATTGGTCCATTCAATTTCACCACACTTTTTTTATAGATATATTACATTATTCAATACCTATTTGAAGATATCCTTTTCATTCAATTTATTTAGAATTTGAGCCATGTCGAATCCACTATTTTATGGATCTGAATCACCAATTTACCTTTGAATTTTGAATCCAATTCTTGGGGGGGGAGGGGGGGGATGAACTTAAAATTAAATATAAATATAACAGAATAATAAAAATACAAATAATAACTAAATGTTAAATAACAATCTTTCTTATAATGTATTCAGTATAACAATCATACATTCAGTTAAGTGTTACATGACTGGTCTGGGGCCTGATTGTTGAGTCCATCTTATAATTATAATTGGTTCTGAACCACCAATAGGCAGTATTAGAACCTTCACTTAGAAAATTGAGAAAAATTGTCTCTTAACCTCAAATCTCGAATATCCATAAGAATGTTGTGTGTTCATCCTTACTTTCCACCATTGAGTATCTTTTAGTTTTCCTGTTTTAACTTGTTATCCGCAGACTTTATCGATTCCAACCACAATTTTTCTTTTAAGTTCTTTCCTCTCTTTAATCGGTTTCATATTTCAATAAAAATTTGGATTTCAGTATAAAAAGTCGGTAAATAAAAGGGAAAAACACAGATTTTCTGTATAAAAAGTAAAGAGTTTTTTTAAAGGTAATGGTAATTAATTAATTCAAATAGCCTAGGAAGTACTTGCACTGAATTATTTTATAAGACAAAAATGTCCATACCTTTTATCAACATACTTCACGTCAATCACCAAAGTACAGAGACAACATTGTTCCTAAATTTTCGATTTTCAAGTTAGTGCGCTTATCTGACATAATGTTGGAATATGCTGAGAATGTGCGTTCACTGTCAACATTAGACACTGGAATCCATATTGCTTTTATGCTGTTGATGGCAAACTCTTCATGGTCTTCCTTCAGTCCAAACAATATGTCCAAAATGTCAACCTTTTTACTATTGCTTTGCAAAGCTCTCACTTGTGTCTGCAACGCACAGTAACCTCTTTGCAAATTAATTTCAGAGCAGAATTTAAAAAATGGTATTTTCTGAGCTGATTGGAAGAAATCCGAATTAACTTGTTTTGTCCCAATCGAGCGAGTGTCAAGAAGAGTATCAATGTTTTCAAAAAAAAATTGGATTGATCTGACCAATGGAGTGAATTCAGCTCTATAAGGCACTGCCGTCCTTAAGATTGAAACTGACTTTTGACATTTGCTTGTTTTAGAGTTGGAAGAATTGTCAATTTTTTCTGTGCTTTTTCTCTATAGTTCATTTCAGAAATCAGTTTAAAATTACTTTGTAGCTCTGTCACTTTACCATACAGCTTATGACTGAAGGCATAGGTAGAACCTTTGAGTATAGTAATTAATTTCACCTATTCAGAACAGCGTTCAATTAAAAAGGTTGCTTGGCATTCAATCAACATTAGGGTTACTTTATCATTTGACATATAATCCATTCTCAGTAGGAATTGACTTCTGAAAGGCCTTTTTCCCTACCATAAATCTACTATATAGTAGGATATTGGTAGGAAAAAAGACCTTTCAGAGAGTAATTCCTACCGTGAATGAAATATATCCTGGAAGTACTTAGGTGCTGCTGTCACCTCCTCCAATGTGAAAAAATATTCCACTAAATCCACCAAATATTCACAGAGGTACACCATCGAACAAAACCAAGAGTTCCATGACGTTAAAACTGGGTTTGGAAATAGTTTAGCAGACTTTTCACCATTACTATATTTTTCATTCAGAAATGCTTGATAATTAGGTTTTCTCTTTCGAGTGTTCAGAAATGTGGCCCTTGCTTTAGCAACACACTCATTCAGCTCTGGCAGCTCTGCTGACCAAATTAAGTTTGTGATCCCAGCACTGTATATGCAGAAAATCATCGCAGAAGATAACTTTCAAAGAAGTCACACATTTAGTAATGCAAAGCGCACCATCTGTCACAACACAAACTACATTTTATAAGGAATCTCATACTTGGTGATGGTGTCCACAAGTACCCGTGAATATTCTGTTGCTGAAGCGTTCTGCAAAACTTTAACTGCACCAACAATCAAGATTTTCTTCGAATCAGCACGTAATGTTTTCAACAAAATAACGTAAACACACTGTCCTTTGTACCCAGTCAATACATGGTCAGTTTTGGTTACTAGCCCCACGTTATGCGCAATTTTTTACCTAGTCACTACATGTGGTCATCTCTCTTCCTCAGCTGTTGTTAATGGCCTCGCGTTGTCATCTTCTTCTTAGGTTCGTTGTCCACGGCAGTCAGTTTCGGTAGAGCATCTCGGGGTTATGTCGGTATAATGGTGGGGGTAGAGGTACACAGCCAATTCAAAAAAAGATTATTATTTTGCGTCGCATTTAAATTTGAAGTTTATTTTAAAGACATAATTTACATGGTATCATCATAGATGCTTAATTTAGAAAAATATATTATTTAGCCACCTAGTCTCCCTCTACTTTCCCCCATCTCGAGACTGCCTCTACACTTTAGGATAAGTTCACAAAATGTACGTGTCTCTACTCTTAGCGTGCTCACTGGCCAGTCTCCGCGTCTGACGCTTTCCTTCCAGATAAGGTCAAACACAGACGCTAAACCAAAGGCACTGATTGGCCAGGAGTCCGCGCCAAAACCTCCCCCTCCCCTAAAAGACTGCACGTGCAAAAAAACAGGTGCGTCTCCCAGCTTCCGGGTACAGCTATTGATACCTTGCACGATGCATAAAATGAAAAGTAAAAGTAATAAATTTTGATGACTCTAATATTCCAACAAAGACTTTAAATAATGAAAAACTATTCAATTATAAGTTTAAAGGCCTGAAAATGAAGTTAATGAATTGAAATTTAAAACATATATTGCTTACAACTTTGGTTATGATTTACATAACTTATAATTACCATAAAACCCCACACTTTCTTATAATTAACCATATAATAGTAATAAAGAGAATTAAATTAGGCCTAGATGAATGGAAAAGAACAATGTATTTATCAGTTTAGTACTCTCAGTATCTTGAGTGTATTAATATGTAAACTAAAGGAAAAACTAATATAATTTTATAAATGAAAAGGTTGAGAGCTAAGGGCCTAAAACCCTGACCACTTTACACCTTTTCTATCAGTTGTCTCATTACAAAGAATTGCAACTTGATGATTTTTTACATTGTTCTAGATATTATCCTCTTGACTCTGGTTAACTTCTGGGTTCCAAACACTTCTTATAATTTCTGCCTTAGGGAGGTCCCCTCCAACTAAAACCGAATTGTAGGCATACTAATTTTTGAAAGAACAAACTAATATTAGGCTATGTTGGTTGACAAAGTGTGTATACACTAATTTACTAGGCTATTTCACTATATGTACTTAAAAATAAACATCTTGAAAATAACCTAAATCAAACATTTCTATCTCATCTATTTTTTTGATAAATTAGTAAATAATCAAAAGTGTTAAAATAAAACACTATTTTGTCATTAGGAAAATAAAATCAGAAAATAATGGGCCCTTATTTGCTTTTGATTTTTAAATAATAAAGGATATTTAAAAAAAATTCAAAATGGTCACCTTTCACATTTTTATCCATCCAACATCGCATATAAGGATGATCTAGTTTTTCAATGGGAATATTTACTTCCATAAATGTTTTCGTGGTATCCATAATGAATTCTTTCCGGTCTTCTTTTGAGTTTTTAGACTTTATTAGAGAATTTTCAGGGGTTGCTTGTTTTGATGATTCGGAAACACTACTTCTTTTCTCTTTATGCGAGGCACTATTAATGTGCTTCATACACGTGTCTCTTCTGAATCAGTCAATGCGCACGTTGCACAATTTTCACATCATTATTTGTTTAACTTGATCAAATATATAAAATCCTTCTTTTCCAAACTCACGTTTTCTTTCAAAAATACTTAAAACTTTAGGCATGTTTGAATATTAAACAAATAGAGGAGGGGTTAAAAATAAACTGATCTCACTAAAGCAACGTTAATATCTAACGACCTGATGGAAGTGATGTCATCAGGAAACCAAATATATGAGTGTAGAGAGATCTCACTCTAGCATAGACATGGCGTTGTTTTATGATGCTAATTCCTTAAATACTTGCCTTGGGTGCCCAATATGGCCATTGTAGTAGCCAGTTTTAATACTTTTTATAGCAAGTCTTTGGTTGTGGGGTGAAATACATTTTCTTTTGAAAGAAAGTTATTTTGGTTCATTTGGTACTATTTTTATTTTTTTGTTCAAGTCTTAGAATGGCTGCTGATGTCAACAATGTTTTATTATTTATTCGCGTTTTAATAGAAAAAAGTGACCATAACTCGCGTTTGAATGGCCAAATCGTCAATTTCGCGAATATATTTAATTTCGTTTTATTTTGTGTGAATATTTTCACTCAAAACTGCCACAATGATGTTGATGATGAAGTAAAAGTTCATAAAAATACAACTCGCGAAATATCGGTGTCTCTCTACTTATTACTGCATATTATTTTTTATTTTTTTTATGAAAGGCCTAATGGCTGAATGATTATACACACCAATGAATTCAAATTAACTTTGTGATATCAAAAAGAAAATAGACCAAATAATCAGCATCTGTAAAACAGCTGATCAGCCCAGCACTACAAAAAAAAATGTTAACATAAATACTAATTCATTTTTTATTTTATCATATTGTAAAGTAATCAATTTTTTATCTAAATTTTTCTTATAAGTTTCAGATACAAAATTTAGCATTTGTAACTAGAAGATAGCTTGTGATTTTGATAACTTAAAATATAAGTATTTCCTCCAATATTCATAATTACTGTTTGTATTTCTGATAACAATTTCAAACCCACAATACACTTAAATGTTAATAATCCTTTGGTTGTATCCCAAATTAACTTCTACATCTCAGGTTGGAATGATTATCTTACCTCAACATCTGGATGTAGATATTTCATCCCTTCTGCATGCTATTGCAGGTGAATTTCCTCTTTACTACCTTTCTCATCACTAGTTATAAATTTAGCAGGTAATAGCTCTTGTAATGGATTTAATAATAATTGCTACGAGCAAATTGTGATGGATAAATCCCCACCAGTGTGGACTTGCTTTGGTGTTGCCAACCAACTTAAAGTAGCGACTGCACCTATACGATAGGCATTATGTTCTCCAGGGTCCGTCCAGCTCGGCCAGCATCATGCCCACAGCGGCAGCCGTGGCTGCAGCCGCTGCCACTGCCAAGATACAAGCTATGGATGCTGTTGCCAGCAATGCTGTGGCTCTAGGTATGTCATGTTCTTCCTCCTTGAGTGTTCCGGCCACGCATCTAATATTTAACATGATCGTTCTATATTGTACCTAGATAAACGAGATAGCTTGGGATTATTTAAAAAAAATAGAGTGAAGTGGGACAAGAATGATACATTTGAAACAATTGGGTAGTTTGTGATATATTTATATAAAAATTAAACAAACCATTATTTTAGGCGCTAAAATTAGTTTACTATAGCATCCCACATTGTAGTGGCTATTAAAATTTCATCAAATAAATAAAAAGAGAGTACATAGGGTTTTTACAATTAGACTCCAACATTTTAAGCATATACAGTTCGCTAAGGTTTTAAAAACGGATTTTTGCCTAAAAAAACGCTAATGTTGTGGTAAAATACAAGTATTACTAATTAGGGGTCTGTGAGCTTGGTTTTTTTTATTTGAGTCTAGTATTTCTAAAAGCTTCCGAGTTTTAGTATATTAATAATTTTAAAATTTTTAAACGTATGTTGAAACACATGTTTTTAAAATATAAATCACACTAATTTTTATAAAGAGTAAATACTTCTGAAAAAAAAAGTTAAAGAATGGAAATATCTGTTTTTAAATTAGAAATAACACTTATGTAACACAATTTAAAAATAAGAACAACACTCATGTCTTTAAGTACATTAAAATTACACTAAAAATTATATATAAAAAAGTTAATAACACGAATAATTGCATGAAGGCCTGAATATGTATAGCAAAATAGTGTAGGAACATTGTACAATGATGTCAAGTAACTGAAGTGAAGGAAGCCAACCTAAAAGGATAGTTAGGTTAGGCCTAGATAGGAACAAACACACTTCTATCTTCATGTCTTAAACCTTTACACTTTCCACTCCTTCAAAACTATGTGCAACTGTGAAAGTAGAGTAAACAAATAATCTGCTTAATGATTGTCTTAGTTTGCATTAGCATGATCTGATTGACCCAGTCCTGAGAAGTATACAAACGTCTTTATTTCTGTTAACTGTTAAATAAAATATCACAAAATCTCTACTATCTTGTGTGTATGTGTATATATGTGTGTATGTATATGTGTGTGTGGGTGTATGTATTAAAATTAGTAGAGAGTGAAATTGACAGGTTGTTTGATAAAGCTATTCAAGTCTAAAATATGTTAATGTGATGAAAATGACCAACTCTACAGTTCATTTGTATCTCTAATTTTGAATGGTTTATAATGATTGCTGGTCACGATTGTATAGATATTTTCACTAGTGCATTCTATTGATGAAATTAAACTATTTTTTACATCATAATAATTGTGCATGGTTAATATTATTTATGAAAGCTTCATAATAGAACCAGACTTTTCTTGGAAACACAAGAATCATTCAAAAACTTGGAATTTTACATGGAATTCTTATTTTGTTTCATTTTGTGAATTTAAGAATATGCAATAATGATCACTTTGAACTTGAAACAAATGTTGATACACTCATGAGATTTCCTCATGTTTCATGAAAAACCAGTTCACATAATCTTTCAAACCAATACATTATTTTTACGCCAAGGGTTGAGCCTGTGCAAATCAAATATTTTCGATTTTGAATTGAATCTCATGGTTTTACACACTCACTCGGAATTGATACTGGTTTAAATCTGTTTTGCAACATTTTCAATAAAAATTGTAGTTAAAATTTATCTGATCCAAATCAAATACTTTTCATAAATATTTAAAATTCAATTTTAATTAAAAATTATTTAAATATATAGGTATAAAATCAGGGTTGCCAAACACCATGAAAACCGGGAAAATACAGGGAATTTTTTGTGTCTAGAAAAAACCCGGGAATTTCACAAAATAGCTAGAATTTACTGGAATTTGTTAGTGAATTTGGGCAATACAGTGCTTGCAAGCTTAAAATAGTAGGAGCAATATAGACTAAAATCTGTAACTGGAGAACTGAGCAATCTGATTTGAACACGTCCCATTTATGATGATTATGCTTACCAGCACGTCATCAGCTTGAGATAAGTCCTGAGTGTAACCGAGACGATGACTTGTTCGGAAAATGCCACACCTTTTTGGCTACCTCCACTCACCCTCGCCAATACCAGAAACATCTCATTTCCTCCAGCTCCCATACTCCAACATCATCAAGCTCATGCTGCTGGCACGTGTTTCTGCTGCCAGTTGAATGAATTCATTCTTTGAATCTTGGTGTATTATTTGTCTCTTGATTAAAAAAGATTACTCCTGTTTAAAGATATTATTTTTGTAGCGTAATGTTTTAAGACCTACCGATCTTGCAATTTTGTCTATTTTTAATTTTTTAGAAATTTCCAATATATCAATACTGTCTGTTTAAATCTGAATGGGTTTTAACATTTTCATTACAGTCAACTCCCGATTTAGCGAAGGTGGATTTACCTGGTTGCTGCCGTGGACAGTATAAAAAAAGGAATATACTGTAAAGTGAAAAGTTTATGAAAATTTTGCCTCCAGCCTGCTATGCTAGTCTGTAAAAATTAGAGTGGTTGTAAAAATGACCTATTGGGTTTGTGTCCGCGCATAGCTAGTCTACCTCTTCCACCTCCTGTGAAATGGACTAGCCCACTTCTTCTGCCCTTCTCTCCAAGGTCACAGTTCTTTTTTCTCAGATATTTCTCTCCGTTCAGTGCAGTGTTAGGGATATGTGATACTGGTAAAATATCGATATTTGAGTATGAATATAAATGAACGGGGAGTATATCTATATTTCCCAGTATCAATACTTTCATTTAGCGATAGAAAAATAAAAGCAATAATAAGGAAAGATGAATAAGTAATAATAAATTATTAGAAAAATAATGAAAGTAAAAGTTGAAAGTAGGTAAATTTAAATCTTTCCATATTGGTATCAATACTAAAATATATGCTATCAAAAGAAAAGTGTAAGATATTAAAATCATTTCAAACTCAAAACTTTATATCTCTATATGACTATACCTCAGAACTTTTTTTAATTTTGACCCTAACTCTCAAATTAGTGATTTTTTTTAATTTCATATTTTTCGGAAATGGATAAAACGATTTTGATTAAAATAAATATATATGGACTAATTTAACTCCCATATAACACCATATATCTGTATTTTCGGTAAAAATATCGTTGATGGCTAGTTTACTGATGAGTGATTTTTTTCAAAAACTTGAAATATTTTAAAACGAGCTTCAATGATTTGGTTCGAAATTGGTAATTTGGGCCTTTGGCCTAATAATTGTGTTTGTGGTAAAAAGTTGTATCGTTTATTAATCAAGTACTTACTGTATTTGGTAGGTTTCAATGGGTTTGCAGATTTTCCATGGACATTGATATAACAGGGTTTAGTAGCTCTCGTTACCCTGCTAAATTTAGAGCTGACTATGGTTTTTTTTACTTGTATTACAATATGTTAGGGAGGAGGATGGCAGTTTATTAGAAGAAATGCACCAGATCAAGGAAAATCACATGTTAATTTCATTATTGTTAATTCATGATTTGTGTGGGCTACTTAGTCTATACAGTACATATACAATAATTAGGATTGGTTAAAATATTTTTTTAAATCAAGTAATATATTCTTCTAAAATAAAGTAGATAGCACATTTAAACTCAAAACTGTAATTTTGATATTTCCACTTTTTTTCTTTCTTTCATTCCCTTTAGGGCCTACAGCAACTAGAACCAATTTTCCTTCTAGAAAATGTCATTCATTTCTCATCCTTTTTCCAAATAATTCTTAAACATGTTCAATAAAACATGCATCCAATGACAAATTAACACTCTTCATTTCTAAAATTTTCTCTAAAGCAAAATTTAGTTCTTCTATAATTATATTTATAATACTTATTAGGTTTCTGAAAAAATGAAAATTTACTCTGGTAAACCTGGAAAAACAAGGAATTTTGTAATAAGAAAATAGTGGCAACCCTGAAAATCAAATCAAATTATATTAGTTGGTAACATTTTAAGTTTAGTACCCACATTTAAAAAAAAATAAAAGCTACGGAAGACTAAATTGAAACAACAAATAGATAACTAATATAAGAAAATTTGCATATTCTCGTTGTGATGTCAAATATAAACCTATCATATTGTTTGACTTTAAAATTTGATGTATTTGTGGAACATGCCTCTCTTCTCCGTTTGGCACCTTCATGCCTAAACCATTGCTTGTAAGTTTGCCCCTCACCTCACGATTTTCTGCAGGCGATTACCTCGTTGCAGGGCTGTCGAAACTGGGCTCTGCAGGGGTGACACCGGCTGTCCCGCTGCTCAACACCCTTCCGCCCCTGCAGAGTCTGTCTTCCATCCCCCAGCTTCAAGCCATGGCCCCCATGAGCCACCATCCAGGTCTCCATGCTACGTCCATCCCAGCCCTCATCCAGCCACCAGGACTCGCAATCCCTCAACTGCGAGGGCCAAATCCTGTCAACACATTCTCGGGTAAGTTTGACTTCAGATGGTATTCAAAAATGTTAGTTAATGCTTAGTGGAACCGATAGTGTGGTCCCGGAGACACTATAAGTCAACCTTTTAACCCTTGATGACGCAAGTAAACATATGCTAGTATCCACTTGGTCACGTTCTTGCATACAGCCCTATGACTTTGGTTCCAAATTTAGACCTCCTTGTGCTAGGGGTGTGCCAATCCACTTTTTCAATTCAAGTCCAAAGTGACTATTTTAAATACTCTTGGAGCCGAATGAAAGCTAGTATATTTTTATTTTTTCGGTAATTTTAAGATTGGGAAATGGAAGCCCGGTTGAAGGGGGGGGGAGGAGGGGGGGAAAAGATTTTGTACATATGTGCACAACTTAAAACACTCTTAACTCCTTGTCCATTGGCAGCATTGTAAAGTGTGAACTATGTTCTTCTTTTCATTGTAAAAGCCATGTTGTGTTCGTCCCTCATTAACACATTGTTTTGAATTTTCAGAAATATTACTTTTTCATTGATGTATCTTCATATGAAAAATAAACATTTCCCAACATTCAAAACAATGTGCAACTGCGGAAGTTTGAAAAAAGTGAAAAGTGTAAAGGTGTAAGAATGAATAGATAAGTGTGTTTGTTTATATCTAGGCCTAACCTAACTATCCTCTTAGGCTGACTTCCTTCACTATCACTTACTTTACATTATTGTAGAGTGTTTCTACACTGGCTTGATAAGAAGTTGATAAATTGGATTTTTAATAAGCTAATAGTTCCACAAAATATGCTTCAGTAACTTTACTTACCCTATAAGAAAATGTAGAAATCACAAACAGTTAGCAATTTGAAGTGTTTTGTATTTCGTTTATTATTCCTTAGTGCAATCATGCATGATCACATCTTCTGTTCCATTTTCATTCCTCTATGCACCGTTTCACATGCACGTTGTACTGGCTCTCATTAGACATTATTTATTGATAAATTTACAATATTTCTAGTAAACAATATGAAATAGTAAATGCCTTTTTAATATAAATGTGGTAATTTTGGTAAAGTATGTATTGCAATAAATAAGATCAACATTGATTTTAGACTGGTTAACCAACATAATTCTATAACTAAACTAGTGCTAGTTTTGTAGCTATATGTATTCAATTAATGGGTTCAAATATATTAAGTTTGAAAACATTAATTCTAATAATATATTCTTGATATTAAAATTTTAATACAACATAAATTATTATTTTAGAAAAGCGCCAGGTAAAAATAGTAAAAGGAATCATCCAATTATCTAGTAATCTTCTTAGTTTTTTTTTTGTTGCATTGCTTTGTCATGGCAATACAAGTAAACAACTTCAATAAAGTATAGTTCAAAATGGGCGATAATATTGAATAAATTTTCCTGTTGAAAGTGGATATGTTATTAATGTGAAGATTGATATTAATTTTTAACAATTTGTTAAGTTACCGAATGATTTATAAGTGGAAATGCTGATATCTCAATTAAATACCCTATGCTTACTATTGTGTTTTAAAAATTCATCAATTCATCAATTGGAAGCTTGAAAATGACGAGCCTACAAAACTTTCGATCTCGAGCATAAAGGACGAGCTCACCTCGAAGCTTGAAATCTGAGTACTCTCAAAGACGACCACCAATTTTTCAATGGTTCTGGATATAATTTTTTAAATTGGTATTTATTTTATCATGAATGAAGAAAATAATAATTATAGTAGCCTTATTTTGTAAGGGTTACAAATTGTTTTTTATATACTAATCAAAACACCCACAGTTGACTATTAAAATCTAATTACTGTAAATACCATATGAATTTTAAAAAACATGATTTTGGTGTTACTATACAATACTGGATGATTTTCACACATTTCTAGTATGCACCGAAAGCTTACATTATTTGTTTGAAAATATAAAGTTATGGAAATTATGCACGTAGGCATTTAAAATGTTGAACAATAGGCCTATACTCTTAAGACACAACACACCTAATCACCTATCACTTTCATCTTCATCATTGTTATCACCATCATCTTTAGCAGTATGAGCTGACTTCTCATTGCTTTTGTGTAGATTGTCTTCCCAAAGGTAATTGTCCTTGGTACCATCCAATGAATTGGAGATGTTGCACTTTTTGAACCCTGTGATGTTTGATTCACTAGAGATCCTTCACCATGTTCTTAAGATCCATTCCCCGGGCAAAGCAACAGAAGGCTTCTTTATCTTCGCTGATGCAGTAAGGGTATGATCCTCTTTCAAAAGCCGGTCACCGTACAGTTGTTTGAGGTGATCCTTAAAAGGTTTATTCATTGACACATCCAACACTTGCAATTGAGAAGTCATTCCTCCTGGTATCACCACAAGATATGTGTTTGCATTTTTAAGTGTTTTTTTCACATCTGTTGTTAGATGCCCCTTAAACGCATCTAGCACTAACATGCCACATTTATTAAGAAGGGATCCTGGTCTTATTAGTTACACAGTCTTAATTCAATCTGTCATCAGTTTTCTCGTCATCCAACCCTTTTCTTGCTGCAAAAAATTATACCTGTAGGCATAGTTTTCATACGCAGAATCAAGTAAGGTGGCAGCTTATGTCTATAGGCCAAAACACACAACTGTTATCTGTGAGTTTTCACTGCCTTTACTTTGGATCAATACTGACTTCGAACTTTTTTCTTCCACCGTAACATTCAACGGCATTTCCCATCTGACCTATCATGTATTCGTGTTGTCTTCTTAAACCGGTTACTTATTTCTAAAATTCTATAAACTTTTCTGTATATGCATCAGATAGCTGCTAAGCTTAAGTTGTGTGTCGTCTCAAAACAAGACCAGCACCTCACATCATTCTTAAGCACCAACCCATACTTGCTTTACACTTTTTGCCCTCTTTTTCCAGATCCATTTCACGATAAAAATCACAAGGCTTTGAACAAATTACTTCCCCAGTTATTGTATTATATTTGGAAGAAGGTATAGGAAAGGTGGATAGAAACATATAAAAGGGGAGACGAACACAATATGGCCTTTACAATGAAAAGAAGAACACAGTTCACACTTTACATTGCTGCCAATGGACAAAGAGGTAATGGATGTCTCTTAAAGCGAAAAGAGGTTTTCCTTATAGAGTTATATCATTATATATCCCCAGTTATTGGAAACCCTTCTTTCCTTTTTTCACACACATAATTTATAACCCTGTCTTTCAGTTCGTGAAACCACCCTCTTTTCAGTCCACTTAAAGATTTCTTGCATGAATTTGCATTTCATAAGTTTTCTTTGCTTCTGCATAGTTCACGACGATCAATTTAAAATTTGCATCATAAGATCTTCTGGAATGCGATCAAAGCTTGGAAGCTGACGATTCATGTTTCTCTACACTTTCTTTTTTGTTGATCATAAAACTAGTACTTAAGGTACAATTAATAACCTGTATAAGCGCTAAAAATTCTAGTTTTAAATAGTCAACCAAAAAAATATATTCATTTCCATTTAAGAACCGGTATATAAAGTGAGTCTAACTTTCAACAACTGATCCGACAAAACAAGTGTTCTAAACAAAGATTTTCTTCCGTGTGACAAAGTTACAGAATCACTAAGGAATTTCTTTTTTTTTTTTTGTCACAATTATTTTAATTAGTATCGTTCAAACCCAAGGTGAATATGCATCACCGTTGAAATACATTTGTGCACCTTTATTTGATGGTTCATCAAAATACCGACATTTGGTGGATCTGGGAAATGTGCGCAATTTTATTGCAGGTTTGCTGGATTGTTGGAGCACTTTGCGAGGCTTGGCGTTTGATTCGCCATTTCGCTCGCCAGTTTAGATGAGGCTTAATGCACTAGATTCTAAAATGTGACACTTTCACATTGATATACAGTAAATAAAATAATATATAGTAAAAAGAGATTGGAAGAAATAAAAGGATAAATATACAACAAACTGTTGCTTATATAAAGAAAAGGTAAACATATTAGTTTACATGTTACAAAATAATCAAACCGATTAACACTTCTGCTGTTAATTACCTTAAAAGTCAGCCGTCATGACAACCACGCGTAAAAAAATTAGTGATAATTAAACAAGCATCTTTATTCTTATTTCAAAATCGATGATCTAGGTATGTTTAATCAAGGATAACAATTTACTTAATATTATCCATAAGTTAAATATTTTTTGAAGTTTCACAAATTAAAACTTAAGTTTGGCATTGTTAAATTTTTTTAGTAATCTCTACATATTATTGATTGTTTAAAATTGATTCTAGTTTTATCATCACGTCTTTCTTAGCAAGCACTATGTAGACCAAGTTTTAAGAAACAAATATAATAATTCATTATTTGCTTTTAAATCTACTTTGATTATTGTCAATGGCTGATTTTATTATAAATATCGTAGTGAACTGGAAAAGGAATCACAACCAGCACAACAAAATAAAATTCAACTCGAATATGCCCATCACTATCCCCAACTCACTTGATGAGTCAACTGTGTTGAATACTAAAGAGTGTTATCGAGATTTTTAGCGTATAATATTGATTATTGTGATACCAGTCGATACTATAGATATCGAAAATTCTAGTATTGATTTCGGGCCACAACTGGGTAGCTATTTTTAATGATAAGCTAAAAAAACCTGATAATCTGTGAAAATAACCAAATATACTGTATTCTGTATTATACCTTTAAAATCTGCAAAAAGGATAGAATCCTTTAAAAAATGGGGGGAGGGGGGTGGCAACCCTGCACTATTGTACATATTAATATTATATAAAGATGTAAAATGTTGCCTTTTGATGTAATCTAATCGTTAGTCTTCGATTATAAGACTACTCCTGGATTTTGAAGCTATAAAGTTGGGGGGGAACTTGTCTTAGATTCAGATAAATATGGCAATTGGTGTATGTTACGTGATAAGTTTTTACCTTGATGACAGTTTAAAAATCATATATTTAGGTTTTGGGTTGCTAACACTTGTGAAAGTGTTTTTTTTTATGAATGTTAAATAATTGGGGATGGACGGGAATGACATTTCTATATCGAGACAGGAAATGAGTCAAAATATCAGGATCAGGACAAGAATGGAAAATTATAAAAATGATGCCATAGTTTAATTCTAGACTAAAAATAGATATTGTTTTTATACTAATATGGGAATATTGTTCGTTCACGGTAGGAGTTTACCTGGGAAAGGACTTTTTTCCCTACCAGAAATCTATTATATAGCAGGATATTGGTAAGAAAAAAGACCTTTCAGAGGTAAACTCCTCCCGTGAATGAAGAATACTTGTAAAATCTTTAACATTATTAAATATAATACAAATAATATATCATAAGAACAATATAAATAGGGGTATGCAGATAACCATTTTATATTGAAATAAATAGCTAAATTTCAAACAAATAATTAATTTTAACACATTAATTTTATTAGTTAATCTCGTTTTAAAATGGTGTTTTATATTTAACTACCCATTGGAAGAGTGCAAAATAAAAATAAAATTTTACCCTTCTTAAATGTAATCTATATTTTAACACATCTTAAAGGTGATCTGGGTTTGAAACACCTTAAATATTCTTTAGGTCTAAAACCCCTTAGAGGTTATCTGGGTTTGAAACCCCTTAAATATTCTAATGTTATTTAACCCTCTAAATGTTATTTATGTTTGAACGTCCTTAAATGTTTTAAGGTATAAAACCCCTTGTAGTTATATAAGTTTTAAACCCCTTGAATATTAGTTTCGTATGAAACCCCTTGAAACTCCTCTTTATTTAAAGCCCCTTTGATGTTCTCTAGAATTGACACCCCTTAAAGGTTCTTTAACACACCTCCAATCTCTACTCTTTATTTGGTTGTTAACAAAAGAGAGGCTGATGCTCATAAATAGTTATCTTTTAAAATAAAAAAATATGACCAAAATAATATTTCTAGCAAACAATATGAAATATAAAATGCTTTTATAATATAAATATGTTATGTTTGGTAAAATATTTATTGCCATAAGTAAGATTAACATTGATTTGAGACAGGTTAACCAACATAATTCTATATCTAAATAGTAACTAAACTATTGTTTTGTTTTGTAGTTAAACATATTAATTAATACAAGTTTTAAATATCTTGAGTTCAAAAACATTCAATACAAGGATATATTATTGATATTAAATTTTTAAGCAACCGAAAATTATTATTTTAGAAAGGGACTAGGTAAAAATAGTAAAAAGAATAATTTAATTAAATAGTAATCTATTTAGCTATTTCTATTTACATTGCTTAGTCATGTCAATACAAGTAAACAACTTCAATCAAGGATTATTCAAAATGGACGACAATATCGAATAAATACACCGTTCGAAAGTAGTTTTAAAGCCCTATTACATTATTGTTAGCATTGATTACAATTTTAACAATTTATTGAGTAACCAAATGATTTATACATGGAAATGGCGATATTATCTAAATTAAATGGCCTATACTTACTATTGCAATTTAAAAATAGATTATTAAGTAGACACATCAAGTGGAAGCTCGAAAAGGATGAGCTTACAAAACTTTCTATCTCTTTCTCAGGCTTAAATGACAAGCTCAAAATACAAGTATTCGCAGAGCTTTATTACAAATCCCTAGAAAACCATCCACTTAACATTAAAAGAAGATTTTTCAAATATATTTTTTATTATTAGATAGTATACAATTTGTAAGAATTCTTAGTTTAACTATTTTAACGATCTTGTTGCTTCAGGTCAGCCTATGACTGTACTGCCCCCTCCTGGAATAATGGCACCCACAGTGGTTGGCCAGCCTGTCGGCGGTCCCCCGGCCGCACAACCGGATGCTCTCAGACGAGCACAGGAGCAAGCGCAGGTAAGATACACAACTTGTCTTGTTTTGCAAAGTCTTATAAAAAGCAGTTTCCTTGGTCAGTTCTGAGTATTCAAATATTTGCTGAGGTGCTGATCCAATATTCCTTTAATATTTCTCTTTTTGAGAGTAAAAAACTTCAAATTTTGAAAATGATTTTTTTTAATCATTACTAGTAGATATCCTAACATAATTATAGGAAAAATTTGACAAACTAAACCCAAACTATTAATTAGTTTACAATTCAACTCATTGTGACTTAACATTACTAAAACATCATTTAATATATATTTTTTATTTTTATTGTACAGCAGCTAAAGGATTCAATATTTGCAGATATAATGAATATTCAAATTTGAGGAAATGTTTATTTGATAAATCTAATTTTTATTTAGCAATGAGGGACCCACTCCCATGAATAGTGCTTCTTGTCACAATAGGTCCGCAACTAAAATGATCTAACACAAACTATCCATCCTTATTTGTTGTAGCAAAAGCAGCAGGAGGAGCTTCAGAAGAAGTTACTGGAAGAAACAGAGCCCCAAACTCTCCAGCAGCAGGAGAACATGTCCATCAAGGGGCAGAGCGCCCGCCACCTTGTCATGCAAAAACTCATGAGGAAGGTAGAGGTATGTATTAGGGTTTGTGGAACCACTTTAAGGGATAATATTTAACTTAATAATGTCAAACTTTATTCTTTGCTACCCTGGATTTTTACAAGTATCAAAATAATCTAGGCTTGATTTTAATATCAAGATTTTCAAAACTTGTAATCTTACCCCTCAGATCTCACTTCACGAGGTTCTAGCATTCTACCAAATTTGTAAATTGGGGTATCTTTTATTGATTATTATTAACCTTTTTGCTGTTCAGTAATAATTCCAAGATATTCTAAATTTATTAAACATATCTTTGTGTTCTAGTTATCTTGCATAAATCAAAATGTAATATCCCCACTGAACTACACCATCATATTTATGACACTAAAATGTGAAAGGTTTGGCTAGTATAGATTATAGATTGAATTAATGACCAAACGATCACTACCATCAGGTTTATTAAAGAGAAGTGAACTAGTACAACAATTGTCATCCTGATGTAGGGTTGAGATTCAGGTGTCATATAGGTTGCTGAAAATTTACATGTCTTGGAATCCTACACTACATTCTAGATTTCAGTTCTAAGTTCACAAATCCTCTAGTTAGGTGTCATACATAAACACATTGTTTACACGCCCATGCTACGTGCCTTCATACTACTGCCTATATTCCATTTACGGTAGGAATTACTCTCTTAAAGGTCTTTTTTCCTACCAATATTCTACTATATAGTAGATTTATGGTAGGGAAAAGGGCCTTTCAGAAGTCAATTCCTACGGTGAATGAGAATATATAGTGACTCTCTAGGGCACACAAATTAGACTCTGCCATCTTGAAGACTACTCCAATTACGGCCTGAAACACTAACCAAGAGACACTGTGCAACACTACAGATGCACATAATAACTAACACAGCGATTCACACGCAAGTTTAATATTCCAAAGAATTTCAGATCACTCTATATAGCTTCAAGGGGCATCCAATTATTCAAAGGTTTCTAGGCAAGGTTCACATAAAATAACATTAAGAGGGATCCAATTTTCACCAAAAAAAATCTGGGAGAGAAGTTCTTCAAATAGCTTTTAAGGGCATCCCATTTATAAAAAAACACTTGAGGTCCACTCTTAATGTATTCTAAAATCACCTAATTAAAAAAAAAGATCCAGCTGAGGATATTTTAGTACTAGTATGGCTGCCATAATCTTTCATATAGTTAATCAAAAGGTGCCCAATTTTTAAAAATTTGATGGGTGGACTTCTTTTAAAAGTTTTTAGATAAATTTTATTATTCCAAAAATCTTCTGGTGGATAACACTCCAAATACTGTAGCTTTTTGAGGTAAGGTCCACTCTAAATATTGTCTAAGGGTATCCGAATTTCAAAAAATATATGGAGAAGGATCTCTCTGAATAGGTTATAGAGGTTCAAATTTTTCAGATCTTTACTGGTGTAGGGTCTTCGCACCCTCTGTTTGACTGGGGGTGGGGAGCTTTTAACAAACAAAATTTTATTACTAATTATCTAGCCTCCCTCCTAATAAATAAGGTTTCACCACCACTGGTTGTAGCATATTTGTGTACATACTATTTAACTTGTATACACTATAATACTTGTGACTGAGAATAAATCAAAGGTAGAATAATGATTATCAAATCTAAACTTTTAGAAACGGGCGTGATAACGAAGTAGCTTAGTTTTATGGATGCACCCAGGGTTGAGGGAGAGGTTCTCCCTGTGTTGGCTTGTGAGAAAGTCTCCCAACTGGAAATGAGGTGGGACTTTTTTTATACCAAAGACCCATCTTGAAGTAATTTGAAATGTTTAAAAACATAATTGAGGTTGCACTGTGATTATTATAATAAAAGACTCCAATAATTTACTAACTTGGGCATTGGATAGAAATACTTATTATTAATACTTGCTCCAGTACTAATATTTGATTGAAATCATTTGTTCAAAGTTTTGCAATCATAGTAACAGCATTTTAAACCATCAGGAAAAGTCATTTTATTTTAACGATAAAACACGGGAACTATACTGTTATGTCATTCTAAAGTTTGAGTGGCCACATTGAAGGTGATCTTTCTTTTTGCAATAACCTGAAATTTTGTTTTGCAAGGTAGTGTTCTTTTTTTTTAAAGACTCTTAACTCTTTTCTGTATATATTCAATCATTCCTAACTATTAAAAGTAATGAGTTAATCAATCCCACCAAATGTGGGAGGAGGGTGGGAATCACTATTCAATTAGTATTATTTGTTTGTTTGTTTAAAATCTAACTGTTTGATTTAAAAAAGTGAAAAAGTTTTTACCCATTTGTTTAAAATATTTATTCAACAGTGGTGTATAATAAACATATATTTCTTTGGATTAATACAAAGTTCAAAACTAATTATTAATGATTGAAGAAGGTACAGGATAAGTGGATATAAACATATAATAGGGAACAGAAACCATGATGCCGTATTGTGTTTGTTCCCTTTTATATGTTTATATCCATCCACCTTGCCTGTACTTTCTTTCAAATATAACAAAATACCTCAAAGATTTAAGAAGTTTTGCTTAAAGAGATTTATTAGTTTATGATTATTGATTAATTATTAATATCTTTAGTTAATAATTTATTATGGCTATTCCAAGTATTATTTCTGAGTAGTGTTTGCATTAATCTTTAATTCAGTCTATTTCAAGTTAATTACTCTGAGAAACTAATATAAATAGTGACTTATCAGGTTTTAATAGCAATATATTCAAGAAAG
>CABFOW010002331.1:0-19307 GCA_902141385.1 Timema californicum
GCGTTTTGACACAAAACTGTTGTAAGAGTGAGGCAACTGTCGGATACTCGAGGTAAAGTCACAGTTTACAACTGTTATAAGAGCGAGGCAACTGTCGGCTACTCGAGGTAAAGTCACAGTTTACAACTGTTATAAGAGCGAGGCAACTGTCGGATACTCGAGGTAAAGTCACAGCTTACAACCGTCGTATTAACAAGGCAAATGCCCTATGATCGGCGTATTGTTAAAATTTAAAATCGTTGTAAGACCGAAGCGTCGAAAAGCGATTCATCGTAAAGATGGGTTCTCCCAGTATATATGTTTTATTCTTATCGTTGCTATTGTTTAATAGATGGAGTAACTAAGTAAGGAAAGTGAGGGGATATTTCGTTGCTTCCCCTTCTTTTTACACAAGTCTACAGACTTACAGTAGCCCCATGGCTTCTTTGGTGCTGACTGGCAGCTCACAGCTGACTTCTGACAGTCAACATTTAGGTATATACTTGAATGTTGACCGTCAGAAGTTACAGCTGCTTAACACATGTTTTTACAGATCATATGGCTTGGTGTAGGGATACATAATCTGGTCTGGTAGCTTTTCAAAGCTTTTGGCTGTCAGCTGTGAGCTGTCAGTCAGCACCAAAGAAGACATGGGGCTACTGTAAATAAAATTGAATATATTTTGTTTATTAAATGTTATGGAATTTCACGAGAGCCGCCAAGTTACGAATAGGGAGACTTTTCCAACCAGTGTGACACTTAAGGACTAGCTGGTTTTTGAATTATTCCAGTGTGTCATATTTTATTTAAGTTTTTAATGAGTATTTAAAAATCAAAGCTTGTTGAATATTATGAAATGTAGTGTAAGACTCAAATAAAATTGTATATATCTTAATAATGATTAAATTGGTAAAGAGGTGGAATCTATTAAATTATCAAAGAGAGTGTCTTAAACAAAATTAATGTAATTAAATTTAATTTAAAAACATTGAAAGTAACAACTTCAGAGGTAAAAAATAAAATAAATATCTATAAATGTTAAAAATAATAAAAATTACATAACCTTTTCCATTATAGATTGAAACGTGATGTATTTTGTTAGCCAAGATATTTATGTTCGTTTCAAATTTTGTTTTCTTCAACAGAACCCAGGACCATATTTTCTAAACGTTGATTTCACAAAGTTTATTGTGACACGTAAATCACATGGCTATCAAAATATTATTGAGCTCAAAAAACAATATCACGTTGGTAAATGTTATGTTATTTAGCGTGTATTTTTCATGTTGGCGTGCCACCTAAATCTTGCTAGCGTGCCGACTAATGGCACGCGTGCCAAATACTTGCCATCCCTGCACTAAAGGCTGCTACGCGATGTGTTGCATCGTGTCAAGGTTTCCTATAATGTTGTATTGTGTTTTAAAAATGATGGATTAAATATCAAAGCTATTATATTTGATAATTACTAGCTATAGCTGCATTTAAATATAATATTTTTAAATTTGAAAAATGACACCTGGACACAGGAGTCAACTCCGGGACCTCTGGCTCAGGTAGCCCTGACCACTGAGCTATAGCTATCCAGGATTCGTACCTAGGGAAGAACGACCCTGGGCATGAGCCAATTCCTGGATAGCTCAGTGGTTAGAACATTGGTGCACTAAGTGTGACCATTTTTCAATTTGCTTAAAATGGTCGAATAAAATATTTTCATCCGCTTATGTGGCCGCATGTTCTAGGCCATCACTCTCACAATAGACTGGCCTACCAATGACGAGGAGATCGGGGTTTGAATCCTTGCCGGGTGTGTTGAGTGGTTTTTTTTTCCTAAATGGTTTTTCACTTTCCATCCAGGTGAATGCGAGTGCACTTCCTTTAAATTTAATTTTCCTCATTCATAATAATTAGTGTGACTAGTACATATGCTTGTTACTCGAACGGGTGGTAGGACGGAGTAATAAAAAATAAATACAGAAAGCAGATGTTCCGGACTGTTAGTCAGATACGGTATAAAAATAAATCCATGTATATTTGTAGGGCATATTCTTAATAAATGTTTGAATTCATTCGTGCAAGAATGAAGAGATTCCTTCCTACATGAAACTTGTAGTAGTAATAATTATAATAATAGTAAAAAAGTTTGCGAGTCTGTGCTCGATCTGTTGACCTGCCACGTAGAGTCCCGCCCACATAACTGTCAGTGACCGGCCTCTGCGTCTCATTGCTAGGGCAGTGCACTCAGAGCAAGAAGGCTTCATCACCAACAGCGACACATTTCACTCTGACTTATTTGATTGATTTAAAAAAAAAATCGAAGTACATTTTACAGGAATAGATTACTAAAACTTGTAGAATGGGAAATTACTGATCCCGGCGCAATATTATTAGCACTATAACGTCTATCTTTTTCAGAAACCTACGACCTGGATGATAAAAGTAATGAATAACCTAATAAGATTGTTGCCTATCTGTGACGTGACGGCAAATCAATATAGAATTCCTCATGCTAACATATTCAATACCCGCTCCTGTGGCAAAGTTAGCTAACGCACTAGCTTCATGTTGTGGTAAACTGCCAAAGACGGAGAGATCAAGATTCGATTCTCGGTCAGGTGAACTGGGGGTGTTTTTGTTTAATAGTTTTCCACTTACCCTCCACGTAAATACTGGTTCACTTCTCCCTAAATTCAACTTTCACAATTCCTAACCCACTAGCGTGATTAGTACTTAAGCGTATAACCCAAACGGGTAGTAAGTAAATAATAACAAAAAAATATTTACGTTTATTTTAGTGGGTTTTAAAGATATAACATTAGGACAGATAATTTTAAAATTAGTCTTATATCATCATACCATTATTTTATTGATCTTACAGTAGTTTTATTGTAAATACTATTTTTAAACCACCCATATCTCAGGATTTTCGGCTTATTCACGAAAATGGCCTATAAGCATCTTACTGCCAAGATTATTTTTATATAGATGTAGGTATTTATTTTAAATATTCAACGTGCACTTTTTTTTAACAGACTGATTAATATATAAATCTATGAGCGAGAGCAAAAGAGCCTGTCAATTTTGCCATGAAAGGTATTTTCACATACCTTCCAGGGTTCTCTTACATTCCACAATCGACATGGGACCGACGGCTTTTCTTCCCCTCCTAAGGAAGTTGTGCTACGGATGTTTATAGATCAATAAAAATCCATAGACCTTGGCTGGATTTAAACCCATGAGCATCGGGTCCTGAGGCGATCAATTTACCACAAGACAACCTAGGTTGACCTCCTACCATGATGTAGATTAAAAACGTCCGTGTATATCTAGAATAGGAAGCAAGAAAATTGTTATTATGAAATTCAAGTCAATGCTATCCCGGAACGAATAATAGAGTGGGTGTATCTAATCGTCAGAGGAAGAGGGGAACTGTTATCAGCAGATAAATTAGAGGCCAAATAGGCTGGACTGATAATATTCTTATTTCTTTTTCTATTTTGTCTATTGGCATCTAAGTGGAATAGCGCTTAAATTGGTTAGGTGCGTTAAGTGAATATGCAACCCGCTTTAAAAATAGCTTCGAAAGCCCCAAGTAGGCAACGTTGTTAAACGTGGGTGTATATATATATATATATATATATATATATATATNTTATATATATATATATATATATATATATATATATATAATGAGAGCAAGAGTAACCAAATTATACCTCCATTAAATTATGTCTATGGTTAAGACCCTGTTTAAGACTTTGCCTACCTGTGACGTAACGGTAAGTCAAGCTAGGCTTTCCCGTGCTAATCTATTTACATTTTATTCTGTGATTATAAAACATATAACATTTTAACCGTGAAGATATTTCTCATTTGGAATTTTTTTTAAATGCCGCGTCTTATTACCTGTTTGTGCTCTACGCTTGGAAATTGTTGTTTTATATAGATAATAGTAGATAATATATTTTCCGGAATATCCACATAATTAATCAAATCTATGATATAAATGGTTAGGATAAGATTAAGAGGAAATGTACGTTCATTTGTGTTGAGAGAGGGGGTGAAATAGTTTAAGAAAAAATACTTTAGTTAAACCCTAACATACCCGTTAGCGACCAATCAAATTGGACCAGCCTTACATCTTTGTCCTTATGCTTATATGTGAGGCAATACACTAGTGTTGTATAGTAGAATTTTTGCTATTTAAATCTAAAAATTGTGTATTAATAAATTACTACATAAAATTATTAACGTATACCGTTCTGATATTTTTCACTTATGATTAAACTGCTTTCATTATAATCAAACAGTACCATAGAAAGAGATTATTTTATCTGTAGCTGTACGATAATAATTAAAATAATAGTATATTACATTAATGGATCATTTTTAATCACAAAAATAAGTGTGTATTTTCTAAAACACTCTTTCTACTGTATTCTTACTATGGTTATATCACATTTCTTAACGATTCCAAAACGAATCATGTTTATTACAACGCGAGTTCGAGATATTTACAAATAATATATTTTAAATTGGACTTAATTAATTAACCTAGCAGTCAGAAATGGGTATAATTGGAGGAGGGGAGTGATTCTCTCTGAATCTATAAATATTGCAAATAGTCTTAAGTTTTTAATAAAGGCTAACCCGCTTCGGTGGCCGCGTGGCCTAACGCGCTACTCTTGCAGTAGACTAGACTGCCGATGACGGGGAACTAGGGGCTTGGATTCCAGTCGGTTGTACTGAGAATGATGTTCCTAATTAAATTTTGACTCTCTCTCCAGGCAAATTTGGGTAGACTTCCTCTAAATTTCAACCTTTCTCATCGTTATCACATTTGTGGAATTAATACTTAGTCCTATAACCCGAAAGAATTGTAAGACGCAGTGCTAAAAAAATGGCTTAGCTATACTTTTGCCCCTCCCCCTCACCCCACCCTTCACCTATAAAATAAATTACTTAATGCTCCTCTGAGATGACCTTTTTGAGAGATATCTGCGACCCTCCTTGGGCACGTGGAACACAGCTTGGTAGCCAATGTTCTCGCATAACGAGGGTATAGAGTGGGGGTAAGATAACCTAATCTCGGTGCAATTCATTGGGTGATGGTGACTGGCCTGTTGGTGTTGACACCGTGTCCTACTTAATGACAAAAACTCCCTTGATAAGGAGAAGTCTTGTTTTTCTGTATCATTAATAATCGCCATATGTGATATTATGTTTGACTTTGACGTAGGCACCCATGGTTTCGACCCCCGGATGGGTATATTTTCTACTACCGGCTTGCTAGGCCTGTCGTAGCTCCATATACCATATTATCTAACTTGAGACTAGGACAGGTACAACATCCAGTCCCCGACCATTAATTCAACACTGTGAAACCACATTTCACCGATGACAAATGTTTGATCCATGTTGGGAATCGAAGCCGGGACCTTTAGCTCAGTAGACAGACACGTTACCGACTGAGATAAGGTGTTGGATCCACGTGCCTAAATCATTAGTGTAATTATGAGTAGACCTATATAGAAGACGGGGAGCTTAAGGGAAAAAGTTTGTATTTTCTAAACTGTTGTTCTTAATGCATTCCTACTATGGCTCTGCAACTATAGATCCAGATTACTATTAACTAGAGGTGACCCGCTTCGATGGCTGCATGGTATAAGGTGCTACTCTCTCAGTCGACTTGACTGCTGATGACGGTGAGATCCAGGCTCGAATCTTGGTCAAGTGTACTGAAAGGGTTTTTTCCAAAATAAATTTCCCCTCTTCTTCCAGGCAATTGTGGGTACACTTCCTCTAAATATAGGCTTCTTAATAAAACCACATTTAGTTCATAAGCGTATATGCCAAACGAGTAGTAAGACACGGTGTTAATAAAAGTAATTAGAGGCGATATTCGCAACTGTGTATTTCCTGTCTGTACGAGCCAAGTCGTACAAAATAGAAAGGTTTTGAGGGATGGCATAGCTACATCTGACCCTCCCCTATCTCCTTTCACCGAAAGTATCTTTGGTAATTGGATAAAAACTGTTATGAAAAGGCCGTTCCTTGACAATTTTAGAATGGCTTCACAGATAAGCATTGCCCGCAAGTCTTCATTCTGTCATAATAGCGACATACTGTAGTTACTACTACTATTATTATTATTATTATTATTATTATCAGCACAACGTCTTACTAACCGTTCGGGTTATACGCACTTACGCTAATGTGTAATGGTAGGGTGATTGTGAGATGAAATAGAGGAGGCCCTTCAGTTTAACGTGGAATCCGAACCACGGCGGAGGCCTGGCATTCCCAACATTCACAAGATGTCTTGTCAGAGGTGAAGGAAGGGTTTGGTAATCAGATAACTCTGTGCCGGGACCGAGGATTGAACCCCGGCCGCCAGCACAGAAGTCTGACACCCTACCCTACCTCTAGACCGCCAGGTCACCACTGTAGTTATTAACCAGAAACTTTGCCGCTCTGTCCCCCATCGTCACCGCGGAAAATGTCGAGGAATCATTCAAATACGAATGCACTGCACACATTTCTGTCATATCTTAGTTCTTTTTTTGTTTCTCTTCCCTTCTCTCCCAATACCTCACGCGCACACAGAAACCCAAATACGAGCCAGGAGTGGAATTGGGTCTATTATGATGAACGCTCTTAAGACCAAACTTTATAGTTTTTCTACCATGCAATAATTTTTAATGACTATTTAATAATATATATATATATTTTATATTTAGCACCACGTCTTACTACCCGTTCGGGTTATACGCTTTAAGTACTAATTACTTTAATGGATTAGGAATTGGAAAGGTTGAAATAGAGGAAGTGAACCCGCATTTGCGTGGAGGGAGAGTGGAAAACAATTTAAGAAAAACCACCCCCGGTTCACCCGACCGAGATTCGAACCTCGATCTCCCCGTCCTCAGAAGTCGAGCTTAACACGACAAGCGAGTTAGCCAACTACGCCACCGAGGCGGGTGACTATTTAATAATATATATATAGTTAAAACTCTTTGGTAGCGATTCAATCCTTTATTAAAATGTTTGTAAAACACTACATTTACCGTCAGTCCTCTCTCATGGGAGTTCTACTACAAAAGCCACGAGACGCGGTACCTACATCCATAAATGAAGCAATTAAAAAATATATATTTGTTATTTAAAAATATGCTTTATGCCAAAATGGAGAGAGTAAAGGTACCAATATATTCCAATTGGATAAAGAAACTTACATTTCAAGGCTTAAATTCATGAAAAAGACAAAACTTGATAATAATTTTCGGAGGCATTTCATGATAAATGTCGCCATCTTGATATAAAATAAATGTTAAGAAAATATCTCTAACCTTCCTCAAACAAATGGTCATTTCTTATCAGGATCACACATGATCTTTTTAAGATAATTTGAGAATCGCGTTTAGTGGTTTGGGAGACTCAGAATTTCCAGTATCATAAGAAATACTGAAGTGAGAGAATGTCCCTTCACGTGGGTGGTACCGGTATACTTACTGCTACCTCAAAAGTTCTAACGTTAACGACAACTGCGTCGTCTGTGTAGTAGAACGAGCTAATCGCACAAACTCATTCAAAGCGGTATTAAATTATAATTGGCACTGTCCGGGGGTAAACACCATGAACTCATAAACCTGCACCCTGCCCTCTGACCTCCCATTCGTGTGATGACGAGCTTTGCTGTGGCTAGATCTTCATTAACGACCCCCTCGCCTGTTTCTCCCCTTTCAATTACCTACCGATGACGAGTGGGCATGGCCAAACAACCATCATCCTACGTTCCATATCACAAGTTAAGGAAGTTACCTATCTGTGACGTCATGCTAATGTAGCATGTCACTCAAGTAAAATGACATCATTGGAATCCAATACTCTCTTTCAACTCAACTTCCTTTTGACTGTTACCGTATCGTCTTGGACACGTATTCTCCCGTGCTAATGGAAGTTTTTATATTTTTAGAGTTGTTAAATCCTATCCTATTTGTGAGTTTAAAACTTAATGTTTTCCTTTATACATCTAAGAGTTTACAGTTTTTCCCTAACCAATTTAACGGACATTTATTACTGTTTATCTTTCTTTGCTCCTGCATTTAATCCTGTTTATCACTTTCAACTCTATATCACCTTTTTTATGTGTTTTTTTAATAATAAATCAATTATTGTTACCTATTTATTTCTCTTACTCTTATGACATATTTACCAGTCTCTACTTTGTTATACATTTACTTTGTAATGGTTATCGTCACCTCATCTACATATTAGAGTGAAGGGGAAGTATCAATACACTAGGTCTAGATAGGCTTTTCTATGTAATGTTATTATTATTATCATTATTATTATTATTATTATTAGCACCGCGTCTTACTACCCGTTCGGGTTATACGCACTTACGCTAATGTGTAATGGTAGGGTGATTGTGAGATGAAATGGAGGACCTACAGTTTAACGTGGGATCCGAACCACGGTGGAGACCTGGCCTTCCCTCCTATGTAATGTATTTACGTTCTATTAAGTGAGTCTTAAAGATTTAACATTGAAATAAAATACATGAATTATTAAATAATTCTAATAACAGTCTTACATAGATAGTCACAAAATTACTATATTAAAGTAGGGTTTTGTATCGTATTTTTTTAAATCGTCCACATCTCAGCATATTTGGTTTATTCACAAAAATGGCCAATAAATATTTTTCTGCTGGGATATAGGTTTAAAAAAAATTGGTGGAAGCATATGTCTGTCTAGAATAGGAAACAAGAAAATGGTAATTTTAAAATGCTAGTCAATGCTATCTAGGAGCAAATAATAGAGTGGATGTTTATACCCGTCAGTGGAAGAGGGGAAGAGTTGACAGCAAGTAATTTAGTGTCCTCACAGGATTAACTTATCATTTTCTCCCCTCTCGTTCTATTTCGTACATTGGCGTCTAAGTGCGATAGTTCTTGGATGCGTCAATTTAAGGTGCAACCATTTATTCAGAATAGCTTTGAAATCCCCAGTTAGTCAACATCGTTTATTGTTTGGCCTATCATATATTCTCTATTTCCAAACCCCTGAATAACCTGGTGGTATTTCGGCAGAATATTGAAACTCATACTGCCAAACACACCCACACACACGCCTCAATCGATATTTGCCTTGTTGACACACATTCATTGGTTCAGTTAATGGACAAAGGGGTTAACCACCCACAGCTCTCAGGCCACCCACTGCTAATATAGACCAAGTATGGTTCCTTATTCTATTCTGATAACTTGTAAAAAAAAGAAGGGGGAGGTGGGGGTGGGAGGGTTGTAAGATTTCCAAACGCTTGAAGGGACTTATCCTTAAGGTAGGAAAGGAAGGGACAGCAAGTGAATGAAGGTATTTTTGATGTTTTTATAACAAAAAAAGTTTTGGGCCAAAATTAATAAGCTATGACTTACCTTAAGGTAAGAAAGAAAGGAACAGCAAGGGAGTGAAGGTATTTTTGATGTTTTTATAACAAAAAAGTTTTGGGCCAAAATTAATACGCTATGACTTGATTATATATTTTTAGCTTAATTCTCAATGTCTAAAGCTCTTCAATAATTTTATCATAAGCATCAGACATTTGAAAAAAGTATTTTCCCCCTTATTTCGATTTTTTTTTATCAAGTGCCGCTATTCCCATGAACTATTTAAGAACAGTGTTGAGCATACTCTATGTAGACATTTTAACTAAATGTTTCTACTAATTCGAACAATATTTTATTTATTAAGGCTAAAAAAGATTAACTGTCATAAAAACTGCAAAAGTACTGCCATTAACTCACGTATTCTTACACTCCAACTTAAGTATGTTGGTTATTTGGTGAATTCAAGGAAGTTTTCAAAGCGGGTTGCATCCTAACTTGACATACTGAGCACTATCACACTCTATAAGCCAATGCCCGAAACAGAAAGAGAGGGAAGAACATAAATAGTTGACCCTGCACGGCCTTTGTTTATCTGTTGATGACACACGCTTCCGTTGACGAGTATAAAAGAAAATCACTCTTCTATTTGCTCCTGGACAGTGTTTACTTGAATTTAAAATGATCTTTTTCTTGATTCTATTTTTTATACATACATATAATAACACCGACTTTCTACATCCTGGCAAGGAAGATTTCCAAAGGCAATTTTCGCGAATAAACTAAATAAACGGAGTTAGATTACTTAAAAGGGCGTTAATCATAGCAGACCCAACTCAATTACCAACTCGCGCGAGGTTTGGGAGTAAAAGGGAAAATAAAATATCTACGATATGCCAGAAATGTGTGCAGTACATTCGTATTTGAATGATTATTCAAAATTTCCGCGATGACTATGGGGGACAAAGCGACAAAGTTTCTCTTTAATAACTACAGTATTTCCCTATTATGACAGAATGAAGATTTGTCCGCAGTTTTTATCTGTGAAGCCATTTCTAAAATGGTCAAAATACGCCCTTTTTAATGGTGTTTTTTATCCAAATATCATATCATATTTCAACAATGTTCTGCATTAGGAACTTCTATTAATTCTTTATCTACATCAAAATTTAATCAGAAATGAGCCAAGTGCAATAGAGTTGGTGTACATTTACGATTTCTAGCCGACCGTATCACAGAGTTGATTATCATATGATGCAGAATTCTTAAATAAATAAACTAACATAGAAAGTATTATCTTGATATGTCGCTACGTCACAGGTGGACTACATTTTTAAATAATATTAATGACTATTAATGTGAGTCTATTTCCTTGAAACGACTTATTTACCGCGAATGTTACACACAGTTCGTGTTATGTCGTAGCACTCGTGAGTAATGAGGTGACAAAATATAAAAGAGGAGGGTAGGAGGAAGAAGAAAGAGGAGGAGAAAGTTTAATATAAAATGTATTTGAACTGCCACGCCCACTAAATTTCTCGTTAGGCAGAAAACAAGAAGGGTAGTGAAAGACAGAGATATGATTCCATTGGTCGATGGCTGCGACAGGGTAGAAGGGGATGGAACTCTCCATTTAGAGATGAAACCGAGAAGGTATTTCTGGTCGACGGAACGCCCAAAGGGATGTCATGAACTTTATGTTAGTCATATATCAGTTAGAATGGAAGAAGGGGGGGGGGATACCATTACATCACAACACACACGTGTTGGTTTACTTATTTTTTATTTATATTGTATATATTTTATTTGGTTTAGCTAGAGCTTTTCAGTGCCATTACTGACTATCATTGAATTAAAATAACCCAGGATGATTACTTGGTGATATCTAAGCTATTTAGCAAAGCGGGTTGTATCTTAAAGCATGTTTCATACTATGGGGACACTCACTCTCACACTCTCGTCATGCTCACGCTCATCGGACGCACCGAGGTGTTCACACCACGACGAGAAATATTTTCAAGATTCTTCTTATCAGAAACAGGCTCAGTTCCCTGCTAACACAATATGATTTAAATGTGTAGGTTTAAAATTATTGTATTTTTTTTAAGATAATAAAATAAACGTTGAAACTTACCAGTTTTGTTTAAAGTCTATCCTATTTCCTTCTATACAATTTTTTTTTAAACAGGTGACCTGGTGGTCTAGGGGTAAGGTGTCAGACTTCTATGCTGGCGGCCGGGGTTCAATCCTCGGTCCCGGCAAAGATTTATCTGATTACCAAACCCTTCCTTCACCTCTGACAAGACATCTTGTGAATGTGGGGAATGCCAGGCCTCCACCGTGGTTCGGATTCCACGTTAAACTGTAGGTCCTCCATTTCATCTCACAATCACCCTACCATTACACATTAGCGTAAGTGCGTATAACCCGAACGGGTAGTAAGACGCGGTGCTAATAATAATAATAATAATAATAATAATAATAATAATAATAATAATAATAATTTAAACATCATCACTATAAAATTTGTTGACCCAAGTTGTATTGTTAAGGTTTGGTACGAACAAGTTCGATAAATTTTTTCCGTCCATGGGGTCCATGTTTGTTCGACGGGCGGAAAACAAACTGGAGTTTGGGACTATACTGTGCATATCATGTTTACACTAGCGCCCCATTCGGGCTACGATCAAAATATTCTCGACGAGGATCGCGGTGGACGTTATGAGTGCGTGTGAGCGTGGCATTCACTATAGTGTGAAACAACTCTAATCACTTAAGCACTCTAAACATTATCACACTAGACACCAACGTACACAACAGAGAGGGAAGAAAATTATTAGTTCACCCTGCAAGCCCTCTTGTATATGTTCTGATAACACATCCCCTATTCTTCTGACGAGTATACACACTCACTCTACTATTTGTGCCCGGACAATATTGAATTCAGTTTCAAAATTCACTTTTCTTTTTGTTTCCTATTCTAGAAAGGCATATGCTACCACGGAATTTTCAAATCTAAATCCTCGCAGGAATATTCCTACAAGCCATTTTAGTGACTAGATAAATATATTCTAAGTTGTAGACGATTTAAAAAAAATACATTTACTAAAAACATTGTGGAAATTTAAGAGTATTTTTTTTAAATTACTTAGGAATTCAAAGTTTCTGTCACACAATTATTTTTTATATTAACGTGTGTGTTTTTTGTAATTTTTTTAATCGTATAAAACTCATGGCATTTAGTCTATTTACAAAAATGTACAGTAGGAATCATCCTGTTAGGATGTATATTAAAAAGTCCGTGGAAGCACGTCTTTCTAGAATAGGAAAAAAGAAATTTTTTAAATTCAAGTCAATGCTGTTTGGGTACGAATGCTAAGATTGAGTGTGCTTACTCATCAGTGGAAGAGGGGAAGTACTATAAGTACGTATGCAAGAGTTATCATGGGGTAGCTACCAACTTTCTTCCCTATTTTTTAATTTTTTATTTTGCACATTAGGTGCTAAGCATCGTAGTGCTTAGGTGCGTCAAGCTAAGATGAAACCCATTACGGAAATTAGTTTGGAATTCACCTAATAGGCGAAGTCGTTAAGTGATATTTAAAGTGTGAGAATAGGCCAAAGTTACCGTGAACCGACTATAGCTTGTAACACGTGTTCATCAACCGTGCACGCTGCGAACTAGCAGGTCGACCTAAAAGTAGATCAATTGGCCGGTGGAAGAAGGAAGTGACAGGGCGAGGGAAGATCAGGGAAGAGAGCATTCACTGTTTCTCTTCACCAGATCCCATGGGTGCGTGACGTGTTTATTAGGAGTATACTAAATTAATGAATATTATTATTTATATTATAAGATTTAGCACCGCGTCTTACTACCCGTTCGGGTTATACGCTTTAAATACTAATTACTCTAATGGATTAGGAATTGGGAAGGTTGAATTAAAGGAAGTGAACCAGAATTTGCGTGGAGGAAGAGTGGAAAACCATTTAAGAAAACCCACCCCCAGTTCACCCGACCGAGATTCGAACCTCGATCTCTCCATCCTCAGCAGTCAAGCTCGACATGACTAGCGCGTTAGCCAACTACACCACCGAGGCGGGTATGAATATTATTATTATTATTAGCACCGCGTCTTACTACCCGTTCGGGCTATACGCATTTACGCTAATGTGTAATGGTATGGTGATTGTGAGATGAAATGGAGGACCTACAGTTTAACGTGGAATCCGGACCACGGTGAACACATTCACAAGATGTCTTGTCAGAGGTGAAGGAAGGGTTTGGTAATCAGATAAATCTGTGCCGGGACCGAGGATTGAGCTCACGGACCCCAGCACAGAAGTCCGACACCTTGCCCCTAGACCACCAGGTCACCTACTAGATTAATGAATAAATGGTGAAGTTTTAAACGAGTTTTTTCGTATAAAGGGGTATTTTATAATCAAGTAACATATTGACCTGAGGATTATGATGCATCTTGACTCTTAACGTGCCCCCTAAAAATCAGTTTACAATTTTAATCATTTAAAACTCTCCACAAATATCTGTTTGAAAAAATATTTAATCATTTTATGACTAGTTCAAATTGTCTAATATTAATAATCGATAAACTATTCTGTAATATATTTTCTATCAAAAATAAGAATCGAATTGTATCAATTTCACTATATATCTATGATAAGCAAACTATTTGCAGCCATTTTTCGAAAAATTTGCAATTTTCACAAGTCAGTAAACTACCCTTAGTTCTGAAGCTAGAATTATTATAACTATTGCAAAAACATGTGTTTAGCAGCTGTCACTTCTGAGAGTCAAAATTTAGGTATATACCTAAATGTTGACTGTCAGAAGTCAGACTTTGAGCTGCCAGTCAGCACCAAAGAAGCCGCGGTGCTACTGTACATACATACGTATACCCTGATTTTGGTTGGAAGAACAGTAGAGAAAATTCAAACATAATTCTTTGCGGCCAACATTGATAACATTTTACTATATTATTTGTGTTATTTTATAGTAATTGATAATATCTATAAAAAATGACAGCTGCAGATCACATGACTTGATGTATGGATATATTAAAATCGTTCTAGTAACTTTAGTAACTAACTTCTACTGTTCTTCCTACCAAAATCATACTATACATACATACATACATACATACATACATACACACATACATACATACACACATACATACATACATACACACATACATACATACACACATACATACATACATACATACATACATACATACATACATACATACATACATACATACATACATACATACATACATTGAGACAGATAATGTTGTGATATCCATTTTTTTTAAATTTAAGGGCACATAACACTTCAAGATCCATAAAAATATTGGGGGGGTAGTAAAATTTTTGCGATTGCTATACTTTTTAATAAAGAGTCTACTATTCGAAGGTTGGTCCTGATGTTTTCGCTCCTTTTGCTGGTTAGTGTTGTCCACCTACAACAACTGGGAGAAAGCACATGCACTAGGAAAGACTTGAAAGTGCTGTAGTTTCCCGTTGCTTTACTCACAGATATTTTTTTTAAGCAAGAAAGAGTCTATACATTTTATCCAAAAGGTTTATCAAAAACCTCTAAGGGATCTTACATATATGAAAATCTACAAAGGAGTGACGTCTTTACTTCCATTACGAAAGGTAGGTGTGTTAAGGTTTTGTTTTTCTCCCTCAGAAAACCCATAAATTCCCCTCGGGTGGGTTTGAATTCGTGAACATCAGGCCCTGACTCTTGAGGCGAGCATTTTATCCCAAGACCATTGAGGCTGATACTCTCTCTATATGAGAAAGTAAAAACCAAAGTGTATTGAGGAGCCTGATATCCACCGTAAAAGTAGAAGGATCAGATCTTCGGAGGATTCGCAAACTCTTCGCCATCTTGGTCACCCCTCGAGGCGATCTCTTGCAAATAGCATCAGCGATTTCTGTTCTGCCAACCGAGGCCCGTCGGTTGACGTAACACAGGTTATGCTCACGTGCAAAGGAGGGGTACAGTCTGTGACAACGAGACCATGGTACCTCTCACTGCTCAAGTAACCGATGTTGTACCCGTGGTATGTCGCACATCTGGGTCCCAAGCACCAGGGAGTCTGTGACTCCTTACATATGTAAGAAGATGCCTATCTATGATGTAGTGGCAGGTCAAGATATTATGTAGGATAGGATCTCCCATGTTACTCTATTTATGGGCTATTAGGTGGGTTTTAAGGATATGACATTTAACCAAAAAATATATATTCTTGAATCATTCTAATAATACCCTTACATTATCATCAAATCACATTTTTGTTCTATAAGCAGTTTTTTTGGTGTAAATTATTGTTTTTAAATATTCCACTACTCATCTATATTTGATTTTAAGAAAAAGCTGAAATTAGTGATCCTCCTGCCAAAATATGGATATAGAAGAATATAGCTGTCTAGAATAGTAGATAATAAAAAGGTAATTTGAAATGCAAATCAATTCTGTACTAGCTCAAATAGTAGAGTGGGTGTGTCTACTCTTCAGAGGACGAAGTTAACTGTCATAAACACATAGAAAAGAGGACTGGCAGAGCTAACGACTAATTTTATTCCTTCTCTATTTTTTTTCTCGAACATTGGTGTTTAAGTGTGATAGTACTTAGAGTTCTAACGTTCATTAATTTAAGATTTAACCCGATTTTCAAAATTCTTTCGAAATCACAAGTGGGAAAGGATGTCAAAATAAAATAAAACGGCACAAATGCACATATTATCTTACATAGCTTTTGACCAATGTTTCAAAAATTTGAATTTTCCAAAATCAGTCTTCAGTAAATTACCCTTAAGCGCATTCCTCTCCCCCTCATCCCCCCTCCATAAAAACAGAGTATGCTGGGCTATTATTCTATTCAAACCTTCCCAATATAAGCACTTTAAACAAAATCGTTGAACCCGCTTAAAAAATATTAAATTTTCAAAATCAACCATTAGTAAACCATCCTTTATTTGAGGGTTAAAATAGAAATAAAAATAGTAAATATAAAATGTTAACAAAAGCTATACAACCGCTTCAGCCCTAGCCAGTTTCTGGGGCAGACAGATAGAATTGTAAAGCCCTTTTGTTTTGTTTGGGGGTACATTAAACATAAAGATTCAACACTATCTCGATGTCATAAATTTTCAAGATTGAAACATTCTATTAGAGATTAAAATCTATTAAGCACATTACCCGCCTCGGTGGCGTAGCTGGCTAACGCACTTGTCGTGTTGAGCTCAACCACTGAGGACGGGGAGATCGAGCTTCGAATCTCGGTCGGGTGAACTGGGGATGGTTTTTCCTAAATTGTTTTCCACTCTCCCTCCACGCAAATGCGGGTTCACTTCCTCTAATTCAACCTTCCCAATTCCTAATACATTAGAGTAATTAGTACTTAAAAAGCGTATAACCCGAACGGGTAGTAAGACGTGGTGCTAAATATTATTATTAAGCCTATTATCAGGCACTATGGGATTATTTGCAAGGTTTAACCATTAAAACTATACCACCTTTAGTGGTAAAGGGTCATACATAAATTTCTTAAGGGTTTTAAAAAAAAATTTTACGATCCTACCCCTCCACCACATCTCAATGCAACACAAGGTAGACATTTAGTCTGACAGTTCCCCCATCTAACCTGTGTTACGTAACTTTTCACCTCAAGAGAAAATGTAACTATTTCATAGGAAAGTTTCGTGTAACTAAGAGGGACTGAAATATTTTAATACAACTCAAAATTGTTTTTTATCTATAGGTATGTTTAATGATTGTGAACACATGAGCAATAGTATAATTTATTTCAACATTAGAATGTAAGTCTGAAACCTGTGTTACGTAACACTTTATTGTAACTCCCCACCCCTCCATGTAACACCATGAAGACATTATGGACTATTTCCCCCTCCCCCCCTCCCCATCCTTCTTCACAGTTATACGTGGTCTATGAATGACCCTTAAATTACTAATTATTTTTGTGGGTTGTGTTATAAACGAACAAGGAGATGGGATATACTTTTAGTACATCCGATACAGGAATAATAATAAAAGTATTTATTTAAAAAAAAGTATATTAATAAAATTATATTTAAATTATTGGTATTTAATTTGAGCTTTTAAAGATAAATAAATGACTTTATAGATTTACAAGCTAACTTAATAATTCTATAGTATACGTAGTCCCCTTTTCAACGATTCATCACTCTGAAAGAGGAAATGATACACATGCCTGATTATAATCTGAGAGTATCAGTGTTCGATATTGACAAGTTGAAATGGTGACCACATGAAATGGGATTATTGATTATTTCTCAATTTCTAAGGGAAAAAAATCTTCTTTCTTCTTTTTATGCTAACAATCAGACATGGGTGTCAGGAAATGGACATAGCATTTACGTTGGTCTTACTAATTAACGATTAACACATTTAATTTCATAGAGAAATAATTACATGCAATATAAATATAAAAACTTTTCGTGAGAAAAGGCCAGTGTTTTTGAAATTTTTATAGAAAAGCTTTTTTGGTCAAAATAAACGAAATATTGCTTCTGTACAAATATAAAGTTTAATTTTCATCACATGGTGATACCAGCAGTTGTTGAATATATATCATAATCATAGCGGCATTAGATGAGAAACATTTTAAATGAAGAGATAAAGTTGTAATTAAATTCCAGGACAACTTTGACAAATCTTCAAGAACTATTGATGTCACCATGTGAAGAAAATTAAACTCTATGTTTCCATTAGAAAAAATATTTGTTTTACTTTGACCAAAAACAAGTTTTGGTACAAAAACTTCAAAAACACTTTCCTTAATTCTTGTTCCCTATATATACACCTTAATAAAGCAACAGATCAGTAAACTGTATTTCACTATAGAGGTTTCTTATACATCTAAGAGTGCATTTTTTGAAACAACCTGTATCACACGAATTACCAACTAATTTAACTTTTAAAAAAAAGACAATTCATTGGTTGAACTGTCCAAGGCATCACTCTCGTGATAGTCTCACCTGTTTATGCCCGGGGAGATCGGGGTTTGAATCCAGGTCAGGTCCACTGAGGGTAGTTTTTCCTTCCACAACATTTAAAATGCTTCCGTCTTAATCCCTACCCCATTAGAGTAATTATCAAATATGGTTATAGCCTAAACAGGCAGTAACATGTGGTGATTAAAGAAAACTTTATTAAAAACACAAGAGTTCAGTTTCCTGGCCATTAGTACATCACTATTAAAGGGAAAGCTCTAATAATCCATGACGGGGGTCGTCAACACCATGGGTATCAAGGGGACACCCCCCACTTCCCAATAGTCTGATTATAACCGCAAAAGAAAATACAAACAGTTTTATATGATTAAGGTAATTTTACATGACTTATTCAATTAATTCAGCTACCATATTATTAGTGCTATTAATTTGGTGTGAAATAATTTTTATTTTCTAATTTAAAGTTAAAATGATCTCGTTATATCCTCCCTTATGATTAATAGCTATCAAAGCCTACGTGAACCAATTATAAACTCTCCAGAAATAAAAACCCATGTCGTTTAGCTCAGTGGTTAGACACACTAGCCAACTGAAACTGTTTAACTACACAGGTAATTCACAAATTAAATACCCGCACCGGTGGTTACACGGTCTAACGTGTCAAGCTTGACATAGACTGGGTTGCCAATGAAGGGGTGGACATCCTGTACGAATGTAACTAGAGGATTTTTCCTAAATAATTTTACACTCTCTTTCTACGTGAATGCGGGTAATTCTACTCTAAATTCTAACCTTTCTCCTACTCTAACCGTTAGTGTAATTAGACACGAATAGTCCCGATGGGTTGTAAGATACGAGTCACAAAAACCAATGGCTTAATCTTATATATATATATATATATATATATATATA
>CABFOW010002331.1:19407-32482 GCA_902141385.1 Timema californicum
ATATATATATATATATATACCCACCTAGGTGGCGTAGTTGGCTAACGCACGAGTCATGTTGAGCTCGACCTCCGAGGACGGTGAGATCGAGGTTCGAATCTCGGTCGGGTGAACTGGGGGTGGTTTTTCCTAAATGGTTTTCCACTCTCCCTCCACGCAAATGCGGGTTCACTTCCTCTAATTCAACTTTCCCAAATCCCAATCCATTAGAGTAATTAGTACTTAAAGCGTATAGCCCGAACGGGTAGTAAGACGTGGTGCTAAATATTATTATTATATTATTAATATATATATATACATATGAGGAAGGTAGGTAGTGTAGAATTGTACCAGCATTGACTTACCAGGTCGAGATTCAAACCACGATCTACTCGATCGGTGAGAAGAACACTTAAAAGTCACAAAGTCCTAAATGCCGACGCTGACGCGTGGTCTTGGCGTCAAAGGTGGGTGTGATTTTCGAGGCGTCGCGTTTCTGCCGATAACTATCCACCTCTGTGAAACTTCGGTGGCTCATACTCTGACTAAATCGAGAAATTTATTCTTTCTTTGGGGTGAAAGCTGGAGGTTTAAAAACAATTCGAATTTCATTACAGTAATTGAAAATATACCTAAAACCAATGAAAGAACTTAAAACAACATTCAAGGCCAAGGTGACCAAGGAGGCTTGGTTGAGTGGGAGGGTGATAAATAAACAAGGGTTGATCAACAGACGATTGGACGGAAGAATGAAAAATTAAGGACTTACCTATCCGTTAGGTAGCGGCATGCCAAGATAGGATTTACCACCTTAATATTTTAAACTTTTATTTGATCAATTTTTGTCTTAAGGTGGATATTTTTGAAGATATATATTTTTCTAGAACGTCTACAGCTCAGGCTATTTGATCTATTTACAAAAATGGCTAATAGGAATATTTTTGACAGGATGTAGATTAAAAAAGCTTCGTGGGAGTATATGGGCCAGTTTCATAGTGAAATTTAGTACGCCTCAAGTGCGGCGCTACACTAAGTACATGACGACACCTACCTAAACTCGAATGGAATGGGCCAGTTTCCTATGAGAGAACGGCCCATTCTATTCTGGTTTAGGTAGATGTCATCATGTACTTAGTGTAGCGCCGCACTCGAGGCGTACTAAATTTGACTATGAAACTGGCCCTATGTCTATCTAGATTATAAAACAATAAAAAAGGTAATCTCAAATTGCAAGTCAATGCTGTTCAGGCGTTAAAAGTATAGTGGGTGTATATTATCGACAGAAGAATAGGGAAAGTGTTTACAACATATAGATTAGAAACCTCGGAGGGTGAATTAATAATTTTTTTCCTTATCTTTTTATTTCATATATTGTTTTATAAGCGTGATAGTGCTTAGAGTACTTAGGTGTTTTAAGTTAATATGTAAACCACCTTGCAAAACAGCTTCGAAATCACCAAGTAATAAACGTCATTATGTCCAAAAATCCCTCTTCACACATAGGCCTAATTATCTTGTTTGCCACGTCCTCCAAAGCAGGCTTAATTTTGAACAACATGTTATTTACAGCTTAATTTAAGAGCTAAGCACGAGAAAAGTAGTTCAAATTAAGTGAATTTACATTAGCACGAAGATAATAACTGAAAAACCCCTTTGAAAAAATTCCTAAACTATAAATCACCCCCTTTTCACCTAGCCGAGGCACGAATCTAAACATATCTATCCCCAGCAATCCAGTCTATTGTGATCCTGATGCCTCATACCGTGTGAACACTGGTACGATCACCAGATTTAAGGTGCGGTAGAAGGGAGTGCAAGTATTTTTCGATTTTTATAGAATATAAATTTGTTGGCTAAAATTAATCAACTATTTCTCCAGTAGCAACATAAAGCTTAGTTTTCTGCACATGATAATATCAACAGATCTTGAATATCCATCAAGGGTGTCCTGAAATGTTGTTCAAACTTCTTCTCTTTATTTAAAATGTTTTGACAAAATTCCAGGACACCCTTGACAGATATTCAAGATCTGTTGATATTATCATGTGCATAAAACCAAACTCTACATTGCCACTGGAGAAATATTTGATTTATTTTGGCCAAAAAAATGTAATGCTATAAAAACTGTAAAATTACTTGTGCTCCCTTCTGCCGCACCATAAGCTGATATACTTCTTATGACTGAGGGAGAGCAGCTGATATTAAATACAATAGTATTTTCGTAGGAAGAATCTTTAACAAAATACAAACATAATTTTTTGCGATCCGCTTTGGTAACATGTTTTTATATATCAGTGCTATTTTATAAATATTGATAATCTATACTAATATTTATTATAAAGAGGAAATATTTGATTTTTTGTTCTTATGGATGAACTCAAAAACTACGGGACCGATTTTAAAAATTCTTTCACCAATATAAAGCTACATTATCAGCGAGTAGCATAGGCTATATTTTATTTTGAAAATAATGTGGGGGAGGGGGGGAAGGGTCTAGTATCTATTAAATATGATAGCTACCTGACTGACGTATGGATACATGAAAGTATATTTAGTAAAATTTCTGTTCCTATGAAAACTAGATTGTTAATGGATAACTGTCTACCTCAGTGGTCTTGGCGTAAAGTGCTCGCATTAGATCCTGATGTTTGCGGGTTCAAAACCAACCGGGTGCGGTGGATTTTTCTTGAGCGATAAGAATTCGTGACACAACTTCCTTTCGAGGGGAAGTAAAGCTGTCGGTCCTATGACAATTAAGACATGTAGAATAACTCTGGAAGGTATGTTATTATACCTTTATCGGCAATATTTGTAGTCTCTTTCACTCTTGATCATAGAAATTTTCATGTGCTGATATAATCATTCGATTCAAAAAGTGCACGTTAAATACCTTAAAGAAAAAAATTGGTAACTCATTTTGGATCGTGAACTGACTATACATGCACCTGTGATCAGGAGGGGAAAATGTCATACAAGTGTCGTAATAGAAGGGTTTTTTCTACTATTGTTATTATTTTTAAGGCAGCGGTCATATGACACCGTACAGAGTGACACGTCGACACTTCTGCAAGGCGGAGAACAAGCGACATAACCGCTGAGTCTTATGTTTTAGTTTGGACGAAATTACGAAAGTTGACACACTTCGCCGACCGAGAGACACTTAAAATAGGACACATTCTCTTATTCGATTTGTTATGTGTTGTTTTTTATACTCACTATTTGTGCAAAAGAGGATATATATATTTTACCGTACAGTCTCTTGTCACACATGTCACACAAATTGACATGCCTCTCATGCTATACTTCGTGACAAATACCGTACATAAGACTGTTTTGAAACATTAAGCACTTATTGAGCTTAGAATTATATTATTTTAGAGAGCTTATTATATATTTTATACCAAAGGCACAATATGAAATTCTTGATTGATATTTGACAATATTTGATAATAATTAAGAATACAGAGTTGAACAGTCAATATTAAAATTAAAATTAAATGACAAAGATTAGAATTGTATTCGATCTTGGGAAACTATTTTTAAAAGTTAGAATTGATTGGGTGAAATAGTGTTATTATAATTTACTACTGCTACAGCTACACTGTTGACCTCCATGGTTTTGTGGCAAAGTGTTTGCCTCAGGACCTAATATTCTTGGTTTGTAGCACAGCAGGGGTAGATTGATTTTTCTTGAGCTATACAAATACGTAGCACAACTTCCTTCGGAGGGGAAGTAAAGCCATCGGTCCCATGTCGTAAAAGAACCCTGAAAGATATATGAAAATTTAATCAGATATATTTTACAATTTTTTTATAAACAAAAATATAGGAAGATTGATTGATTATAAGTATTATTAATACAAAGAAAAAGTATCTTACAGGTAATATTTTTCAAGCAAATCAACCATTTAATTCAAAGATATAAGTTTTACTTTATAGATTACATTTATGTCAATTTAACATTTGTACCCTGTAACTCATTATTTTCCTTAACTTTTTTAAATACAATTTTAATGTTATAATTAGGAAGACATTTCATAGAAAGTGAATTTGAAGAGGGGTGTATTGACTAATAAATAATAACATCCTATATTCTTTATTTGAGCTATATTTTAATTTTGCTTGATATATTACCACATTTCCCAAGGTAAAATAAAGTGTCGTATGTTGTGGATATTGTTTCCCTACATAATTATAGCAATATGTTTTCAACGCTGTTAGAGAGGTGAGTTAGTCTCCCTATATGGACACCCATTGGTCTCAAGAAAAAGAGTCATGACACCATCGAAGCTAGGTAAGGAAAAGTAAGATTTTTTTAATTTTTTTAAAGTGAAATGCTTAGGAGTGGCACCCACATAATTGGTAAGACAAAAACAATATAAAATACTATCACAGTGGCACCCAACGTGGTGCCACAATAACGTTAGGGAAGTGCCATAGGTACCACATTAACACAACATCAATTAAAACAAGGGAACAAATAATAAACAACAGAGGTAAACTTTAAGGATGGATATTTTGTTCGAATAAAGGGCTTCATTGAAAAGACATGAACGAAGGAGTTATTTCACCAGAAGTAAGACCAGGTATATTTTGACTAATTTTAATTTGGATGCTTGGGGAGAGTCACTTACTATGGAGGAGCAAGTACGATAGAAAAAGGTTAAGAACGTGACGTCTTTGGAAATGTCAATAGCAGTAACAGACATCAGTGAGTTATGTCAATCCCAAGAAGAGCTAAGATTCTTAGAATACCGATTTCCTTGGCCTGCTCTGAGGTGTAGAGCCACTTTTCAACAGATGGGAGTAGAATCAAGGAAAGAATTTTCATGGCAGAGGTAAAATATCTTGACCCTGGTAGAAAAAAAAATTAAAGCTAGCCCAGTGAAGTTAAGAAAGGAGCGCTCAGTACTAATAAGTGAGGGCCAGCAGAGAACGTGGAAGGATATACTGATCTTTATGCATTAATTAACAGACATAATGAAACAGGAGCTCTTAATCGAAATACAAGGATATATGCAGGATTGGATCAATTCTACAGAATGGAATTTTAACCTAGAATTAGTAGCGGAAAGGAAGGACTCTCAAGATTCTTTAGAGAAATTTAGCCATACGCTGGAGCAAAAATAGATTTCCCTTACAAAACAACAGAACAAACATGCTGAGAAACTCAAAAAGATTAGCTAAACCCAACTTGGAAGTGCGTGTAGAGAAAGAGAGTTAGGAGGATACCACCATGGGGTTGAATAAGAGAATAGCCACTTTAACTTTGGAAGAACAGGAGTTAGCTGAAGAACAAAAGAGCCTAGGTCAGAGACTGACACGTAAGCAAAATAATTTTTGACAGGAAATTGAAACCAAAATTGGTCACACCACTGAAGATGTTATGTCAGTTCAAAGCTAGATAAAGAGTTTGTAAGAAAAAAGTAAGTATGGGACACGCTTGTCACCATAACCTGCTATCCATACCACCATGGTCGTGTTTAGGTGAGAAGTCTTTAGAAGATACGCTTCCGGAATTTAGTAAGAAAAATCTATAAATCCCTGTCGGTCATAGTAGCTGTTCGAGAGGCATACGCTGTGTGACACAGGCAAAGTAGGATTAGGAGGAAGTTTCTTGACAGGCGATGAGGTACGTTGGTGGTGTGTGGGTAAAGATAACATATCCACCTGGGAGCTTTCAAGCATAAATTCCTAGCCATGTTTTGGTCCATCGAAATCCAGGGACACCAGAGGGCAAAATTACACGCCTCATAGTACCTCGAGGGCAGTGGTACTGTGGAGGGATATTTTGCCTATATGTACAGAGCAAGTAGAAATTTTGAGTCGCCAATCACCGAGTCAGAATTAATTTACGTGGTTACTCAACAGCTGCTCACACGTCTTCGAGAAATACAGACTACTCAATGGCTACTGGGTAGAACCACAACGTCTGAATACCTTGGAGCAGGACCACCGGCAAGAAAAGAGGGTATCATCAGGTTTCTTTATCACAAGCGATCAAAAAGAGGTTCAGAGCCATTACGGAGGTGTCAAAGACTACAAACCTAGGATGCACCATAATGTCCCTTCCAAGACCGTGGCCCAGAAGTCCTACTCGACTCTTTGAAGACCCAAGAAGACAGGAGAGCATACAATGATTAATTCTCAGAGAGGAAGAAGACACCAGTACACAGCTCTACAAGGTTATTACCTTATGAAGTGCATTATGGGATATGACCAGGAATATTACTGGACAAATATTGCCATGACCCTACAGTGGACGAAGAGGAAGCCAAGGAAGAAGATCCGGCAATGATATGGCCCACATTGATCCGAATGTCAAGACATCGATTGGAGCGAGCAGCCAAAGCTAAAAGTAGATTTCAGATGAAAGTATAAATTTCTTTTAATATCAATAACAAGGTGGTATTGAGGGACAATCCTGTGTCAGACTTCATCATTTAAAAAACACCTGAGAAAATGTTTCTCATTTATTCAGCTCCCTATTTTATCCCACGTATCATCCACCAAAATCCGTATGAATTGAAGGCTGTAACAAGTTTTCAAATAAAAGGAGTATTAATACTTTAGGTTTGAAGAACTGGATTGAGAGTAATGTTTATTATTTATGAAGATATGGGAGTCATGGTTCCCTAAAAGCAGAGTATAAGATGAAGAAGAACAGTTCGAGATATTTTGGTTTTGGAAGTTATGTGAGTCTCATCTACCAGGATCTGCTATGAACTCCGATTTTTTAGGAAGCCCAAATTGGACCCCCAACAATTAATTTTGCCATTTTAGAAATAAGTCATATTTTATTAATTAATTATAATGTTAATTTAAAAATGTACCAAATAAAACTTCAATGTGTCAGTACTAAAAGGAGCTATACCGACTGAGCGGCCATCACATGTTTACCAAGATAATGCTAACAGTTGCGTATAGAAGTTGTCATGTGGTCAGCACAACGACTCCTCAGGCTGTTAATCTCAGCTTTATATATTGGAGCCGCTACTTCTTTACTCACGTAGCTCTTCAACTGTCCTCACGAGGCTGAGTTGACCCGTTTCAGACCCAGTGCTCCGTAGAACAATCTGGAAGCGCCGGAGATCGAAACTGGATTCTGTATCCAGTAACTATGATTTCTAGACCACAGATGTGGTTATCAAAAGCTTCCAATAATGATTCCTTAAGGATTACCGTATAATTTATTTGAACGTAATTAATTATACGGGCTAAGGCTATAAATACAGTTGTATGAACATTCTTTTCACGCCGTTGTGGCAACACTGAGTTTTTAGTTTTTCAAATAACGGGATGCCTATGAATATCACAGACTGTAGTTTACATTTCGAAGCACATTTCCTTCGGTATGAGACCCGCTTGCAACTTGTAAGTCGTGACTCGGTTGATGGAAACGAACGGGAGGGAAAATAGTCACTCGTAAGAGAGTTCATAGCGGACCAGTTACATCTCGCCAGTGGCGTACGAGGCCATTGTTTCTGAGAGGACGGGACGCGATAGTTGACTAAACTCCACACATTCCTTCGCTCGCGAACTGGTTTGAAGAGACTTACACATGAGCTACTAGCAGCTAACCACCTCCTAGATATTGTACATACCAAATACAAATTTCTTGAATTTTTATTTTGTCCCCATCGTGTTTTACTACATATCGGGGCTATACTCATATTTGTAAAAATTATTAAAGTAAAATTTAGTGGAAATATACTAGCATTTTTCATATTGGTGGAGACAGAATTGCAGCGTAATACCAACGCTTCCAAATTGTAGATTTCGAAGCTATTTTGTGAAGTGGTTTGCATATTAACTTGACGCACCTAAGCAGACTAAAAGCTCCATCACACCTAGACGCTAATGTACAAAATAGAATAAGAGCGATTCACCTTAAGAGACCTCTTGTTTATCTACTGATAACACTTTCCCCTTCCTCTGACAAGTTTACACACTCACAATACTATTTGCCCCTTGAAAACGAGGCCTTGCTTTTTAAAATTACCTTTTCCTTGTTTCCTTTTATATTTAGACCTATGCTACCACGGACTTTATTAATCTACACCCTGGCAGAAAGATTCCTACAAGCTGTTTTCATGACTAAGCCAAATAGCCTGGGTTGTAGAGTATTTATATATACAAAAAAAGTACGTTTAAAAATATTTCAAGATAAAAATAATAATGCGACATTGTAGGACTACTTTTAGAATTATTTAAGAATTTATGGTTTTTGTTTTAACTTTATATCTTTAAAACTCGCTGAATAAAACGTAAACTTACTAACATGGGAAATACCATCTTGATCACACGTGACGTCACAGGTAGGACACATCCTTAAGGAACTGTGACGTAGCGGAAAGTCAATATAGGATTTCATATCTCAATGTATTTTTGTTTTATTCGGAGGGTTTTTAAGGATGTACATTAAAATAGAAAAACCACATATTCTTATAGAATTCTAAAAATAGTCTTAGATTAACAAAATGTTTTAAAAAATCAGTTATTTTGCAAATTTAAATTGTTTAAATTGTCTACAACTCTTCTTGCCGAGATTAGAGAAGGGTTTGAATCCTATATTTCTCAAATACGAATCTAAAATTTTCTTCCTAATTTCGAATTCAAATTCGAATCCTTGAATATTTTAAAAATGTACAGTTTTATTTAAATAGAAAATATCTAACATTCAATTTAAACAATATGTTTAAGGCTCGTTGTCACTAACAAATACTATTTTGTTTGTCCTGTCTATTACGTCATAAACAACAAAGTGAACATTTATAGATAGTAAATAGTAGATTGAGTGAGTGTACACGTCAGAGGAAGAGGGGAACTGCTATCATCGTATAAACAAGATACCTCGCAAGGTGAACTGCTCAGTTTCTTCCCTCTCTTTCTATTTTGTACGTTGGTGTCTAAATGTGATAGTGCTTGGATTGCTTTAGTGCTTAAATTTAAGGTGGGATGGAAGGGGACGAGAGAAAGGGCCGGTGCTTTTTCAGTTTTTTTTTATGGAAAAACATTTTGTTTTGCCAAAATAAATAAAATATTGCTTCAGTACAAACATAAGAGTTCGATTTTCTTCACATGGTGATCTCAACAGTTCTTAAATATCTGTCATGTGCATAGCGACATTAGACCCGCCTCGGTGACGTAGTTGGCTAACGCGCTTGTCGTGTTGAGCTCGGCTGCTGAGGACGGGGAGATTGAGGTTCGAATCTCGGTCGGGTGAACTGGGGATGGTTTATCCTAAATGGTTTTCCACTCTCCCTCCACGCAAATGCGGGTTCGCTTCCTCTAATTCAACCTTCCCAATTCCTAATCCATCAGCGTAATTAGTACTTAAAAGCGTATAGCCCGAACGGGTAGTAAGACGCGGTGCTAAATATTTATTTATTTATTTCATAGCGACATTAGATGACAAACTTTTTAAATGAAGAAGAAAATATGCCATTAAATTCCAGAACACCCTTGATATATATTCAAGAAATTTTGAGTTCACTATGTGAAAGAAATTAAATTATATGTTTGTATTGGAGTAATATTTTATTTATTTTGACCCAAAAAATGTTTTGCCATTTAAACAGTGAAAACACTGGATTTTTCTTACGTCCGCTTCCATCCCACCTTAATATGCAGCCAACTTTGTCAAATTAGGACGAAATAATCAAGTAGGCAACGAACTTAATAAAATAAAATCCCTTAGTATAGCTTGTTGAGGTTTGAACCCCTACCTCCAAGTCACCGGAAAACCATAATACAGCAGATGAGAATGACGTCTTTGTCCGTGTGTGAACTGGGCCGAGTATATAGGCTATAATTTAATTTTCAAACTTTTTTCTTTAAATTTGTTTTATTATACAGACTATACATTGGGTAGGCTTATAATACATGTTAGTTTCAATTTTATAGGAAATAAATTATGTTTCGATTGGCGATTACTAATAATTTTACGAAACACGTTTTTTAAATTCAAAGCTTTATACACTGTGATAGGCTCACATTTTTTAAACTCAAAATTAACCTTTGGACAATTTATTAATTATTTAACTGTTCTAAAAATGGGCGATTTTGTCAGTTTGGTGTATTTAAAATACTTGTATTGGAAAAATACTAATATTCCCATGTATATCAAATTCTCTTTCATGATTTTTTTAATGATCATATCTTAAGGCCATTAATTAACTGTGTCACGACAAAACTTTTTTTTATATAATTTTAAGACACCAACAAAAGTATACTATTTACAAATTTGGATATTCACTATAATTTTAAAAAGTTTATAATTTATTTAGCTTGACTTTGTTTAAACCAACATATTTACACTTCGTTACAATTTCATTTGAAACCCATAGCCAGGTTTAGAACACAAAACCTTTTTTAGATACTCGACGCTCTCGAGCCAATGACACTCCCATTTTTTGGGTAAAGAAAATTAAAATTTCCTGCCAAGATGTTCATTAAATTAATATGGTTTTCAATCAGGGGTAGACATAAGCGAATACATTTTAGAGTCTACCTAATATTTAAAACATATATATTTCTAATTTAAAGCCTATTATTTAGTACATTAATTATGATGTACATTACTTTGGATAAAAAAAACCATTATTTTGGATGTAACACATTATTTTATATGTAGTTTATAAAGTTGTTTAACTTGCATTATGCACCAATAACTTCGGTACAAATCTAAAGAGAAATTATATCTGGGGGTACGTGAATAAAAATGTTGAACACCATTGCACTAAACAACCTCTAAGAATCCATGACTTCCGTTACACACACATAGCCGACACACCACGATCCACGGCTTGCCCCTGCGAAGGTGGCAAATCCTACCACCGACACCCGTAAAGATGTCATAGGAGGGGGGAAAAGGGAACGCAAACTCAGACGCCTGCCTTGAGCTGTTCTTGCTCGGAAGCTCGCATACCAGTTCCGCCCGTAGCAAGGTCAACAACATCTTAGTAGAAGAGACTAGAGAAAGAGTGATACCGTAAAAGAAAGAATTAGAGTGTACTACCAACAAAATAGTCTTTCCTCCAAGGTGGTGGACACTTCAAAGGAGAAAGAGAGAGGTAATTATCTAGGTAAGTAGTTAACTATATCGATAACTTGATTGATAAATCGGTAGATGGATGAATAAACAAAGAGTTGGAAGTATTTAAAAGAAAGAAAGAAAGGACCCGCCTAAGAGAAATGACTTGCCTGTGCTAAGAAAAAGCACCATGAATAGGGAGAGCTATTTGATATAGCTAGCTGCCTTCTTGATGGTTTCCAAGATATTGTGCAAAGAAGTCTGCAACTTAACTCTATGCACCTACGCAATTCAATAACTCTCACACTTAGACGCGAATGTACAAAATAGAACGAAAGAGAAGAAAATGAACTAATCCAGGAGAGGCCTCTGTACAATTCGATGATAACATTTCCCCTCTTCCTCTCACAAGTATACACACTCACTCTACCATTTGTACCTTTACAGCATTAACATACATTTATAAATTACTTTTTTTTTATCAAGTTCCTGGTAAGTCTGCCGACAAATGACGACTACCACACAAACTAAATTTGGTCGAGGATCACTATGGCCAAGGAATCCTTTAATAAAAAGCGGTTATTGCTGAACATCAAGTTGAGTTTGAAACTGAAGGAGAAACTAATGAATTGCTACCTTTGGAGCGGAAAATTGAATTCTTAGAAATATAGAGAGAGCTTTGAAATGTGCTAGTGGAAAAGACTTGAGAAGATCAGGTGGGCAGACAAGGTGACAAATGAAGTAGTCCTAAGATGAGGGATTCTTAGGTACAAAAAGCTAACTTGATCGGACACATCCTTAGGAGGAACTGTCTTCTGCACGATGCCATAGAAGGAAAGGCTGTAGGAAAGAGGAGCTTAGACAGAAGGAGGATTCAAATATTGGACAACATGAAGAAATAAAATATTTCTGGGAAATGAAGGAGGAGGCAAATAGCAGGGTGAATTGGTGGTCTAATTTCACTGACTTAAAAGGAATGGACCTGTCATAGGACAGATTACCTTATACTACAATTAATAATAATAATTCTAGATATATATATTATGCTTCTACGAACTTCTTAATATACATCCTGGCAGGAAGACTACTACTGGTAATTTTTGTGAATAAACCATATAGCCTCAGCCATAAACGATTTTAAAAAATGTTTTCATAAAACTACTCCAATAACAAAAAATTGATTGTTTGACAATAAATGTAAGACTATTTTTAGTATTATTTGTTAGTTTATGGTTTTTGTTTCAATATTATATCCATAAAACCAGCTAAATAAAACGTTAATACATTAAAAGGAAAAATCCTATCTTGACCAGCCGTGACGTCACAGGCAACGATCGTCCTTAAGTGGAAGTGTAGGGAAAACGGAAAAAAGTCAGCGTTTATACAGTTTTTAAAGCAAAGTTTTTTTGGACAAAATATATCGAATATCGCAAAAGTGGAAACATAAAAAAATAATTCTCTTCACATGATGATATCAACAGATGTTGAATATATGTCTGTGTCGTGGAATTTAATGACAACTTTTTATATGCATTTAAAAATTGTATTCCAAAAACTAATTGTGCTCATTACATATATTAAATAGCTCTTGATATGACTATGTAAAGAAATTTAAACATTATGTTCCTACAAGAGCATTATTTTATTTATTTTGGCCAAAAAAATAATATTTTATTATTAAAAAAAACTACAAAAATTCTGCCCTTACTCGTGTCCCTTCCACTGCCATTTTAAAAAAATGTGCCCTGGCCTAACGTGGGTGGGACGGAAAGATTCTCGAGGTAAGGCCAGAATTGGTACAGTTTTTATAACATATATTTTTGGCGCACTAAAAAATATATATTGCTCCAGTAGATCTGATAATTAAATTATCTGTGAATAGTTCCATCAACATTTCTTGAATATTTCTTTTAATTTGAAATGTTTCTCATTTAATTTCATTATGTCATTAAAAGTATTCAATAACTGTTGAAAGATGTGAAAAATGTAATTAAACTGATGGACTGACCATAATATGTGTTATTATTATTATTATTATTATTATTATTATTATTATTATTA
>CABFOW010002331.1:32847-51507 GCA_902141385.1 Timema californicum
GGCCGGGGTTCAATCATCGGTCCCGGCACAGATTTATATGATAACCAAACCCCTCCTTCACCTCTGACAAGACATCTTGTGAATGTGGGGAATGCCAGGCCTCAACCGTGGTTCGTATTCCACGTTAAACTGTAGGTCCTTCATTTCATCTCACAATCATCCTACCATTACACATTAGCGTAAGTGCGTATAACCCGAACGGGTAGTAAGAAGCGGTGCTAATAATAATAATAATAATAATAATAATAATAATAATAATAATAATAATAATAATAAACTATACAAACTGGAAAAAAAAACTGGCTGCAACTTGGGTTGCCTTCCATTGTAAATTAATCCACGTGTTCCAACGATGCCGGTTTCTTAATAATAATTATAATATTTTGTGTGTGTGTGTGAGTTTGGTAGCACTGACCCGGCGGCCTCACTACAGACAAACTTATCCCCCACTCCACACACACACACACACTTATTCACGAAACACCAAAGACCTGGTCTCAGCTGTCCGCTTCTGCTTGTCCTAATAATAATTATGTTAAAACTTACGATCCACCTTGCTCTCCCTAACTGCCGCCTCCTCTGCTGCCCACCTTGTCACCTGAGTGTCCTAGGCGTAGAGATCTCACTAGGTCGCATCATACTCTCCACCTCCTCTGCTGCCCACCTTGTCGTCTGAGTGTCCTAGGCGTAGAGATCTCACTAGATTGCATCATACTCTCCACCTCCTCTGCTGCCCACCTTGTCGTCTGAGTGTCCTAGGCGTAGAGATCTCACTAGGTTACATCATACTCTCCACCTCCTTTGCTGCCCACCTTGTCACCTGAGTGTCCTAGGGATAGAGATCTCACTAGGTTGCATCATGCTCTCCCCCTCCTTTGCTGCCCACCTTGTCACCTGAGTGTCCTAGGCGTAGAGATCGCACTAGGTTGCATCATGCTCTCCACGTCCTTTGCTGCCCACCTTGTCGTCTGAGTGTCCTAGGCGTAGAGATCTCACTAGGTTGCATCATGCTCTCCACGTCCTTTGCTGCCCACCATGTCACCTGAGTGTCCTAGGCGTAGAGATCTCACTAGGTTGCATCATGCTCTCCACGTCCTTTACTGCCCACCTTGTCGTCTGAGTGTCCTAAGGATAGAGATCTCACTAGGTCGCATCATACTCTCCACGTCCTTTGCTGCCCACTTGTCACCTGAGTGTCCTAGGGATAGAGATCTCACTAGGTTGCATCATGCTCTCCACGTCCTTTACTGCCCACCTTGTCATCTGAGAGTCCTAGGGATAGAGATCTCACGAGGTTGCATCATGCTCTCCACCTCCTTTGCTGCCCACTTTGTCATTTGAGTGTCCTAGGCGTAGAGATCTCAATAGGTTGCATCATGCTCTCCACGTCCTTTACTGCCCACCTGGTCGTCTGAGTGTCCTAGGGATAGAGATCTCACTAGGTTGCATCATGCTCTCCACGTCCTTTACTGCCCACCTTGTCATCTGAGTGTCCTAGGGATAGAGATCTCACTATGTTGCATCATGCTCTCCACGTCCTTTGCTGCCCACCTTGTCATCTGAGTGTCTTAGGGATAGAGATCTCACTATGTTGCATCATGCCCTCCACCTCCTTTGCTGCCCACCTTGTCATCTGAGTATCCTAGGCGTAGAGATCTCACTAGGTTGCATCATGCTCTCCACCTCCTTTGCTGCCCACCTTGTCATCTGAGTGTCCTAGGCGTAGAGATCTCACTAGGTTGCATCATGCTCTCCACCTCCTTTGCTGCCCACTTTGTCATCTGAGTGTCCTAGGCGTAGAGATCTCACTAGGCTGCATCATGCTCTCCACCTCCTTTGCTGCCCACTTTGTCATCTGAGTGTCCTAGGCGTAGAGATCTCACTAGGTTGCATCATGCCCTCCACCTCCTCTGGCTGAGACCAAGGTTTCAATTTTCTTTTAGAAAACTTTATTTGATAACTGTCGGGAAAACAGTATATAGGCATATTGTTGTATAGGCATACTGTTTGGTATGTAGTCTACATCATAATGCAGATAAAGGCATCGGTCTCTATTAGTGTTGTTGTTCTTTGATGCGTAATATATGTTGAGTGTACTTAAATGTTTCTTAAATAGTTTCCCCAAGAATCAGTTCAGCAGATGCAGGGACCTTTCCTATAAACTATGCATCCTTTATCATTAACCCATCAGTGTGATTAAAAGTGGATAATCCAGATTGATACTAAGAAACTCGTAGTAATAAAAAAAAACGTATACATGGGAGATGGTTTATTTCATCAATAAAGTTATTTTATAGCTCCAAACGAATGATGTTGCATAACCTATTAATTTCTCTAATCACCTCTATCTGGTCTATTCCCGTCGTCAATACGCCTAAGCTTATCCTATAGGGCCAAATTATGGGCGTGGTCACATCTATAATACATGACGTAACCTGGCAAAAGTCTTGCTACCTTGATCTTCAGCCTACTATAATAGTTATCATGGTTTGCTTTCATTCTTTCATCGCTTGACACCTCTTATATTATTTTACTAGCGTTGATGAATCATAGCCAAGTTTTATTGTGGTGGAATATTTTCAAATGTTTATTGAAAATAAATATTTCTCTAATTAAAACACGAGTATATATATTAGCGAAAGATTTATTTTTAATAAAACAGTGAAAGTTACCATAAGTTTGTTTATGTGCGTGTATAATATATATAGTATATTAATACATATACACAAACAGGTTTACCTATTACACCTGTAGAGTATTTATTCCAAAGTATTATGAAATTTAAAGAAAAACAAAAGGATATTGAGTTGTGTAGGAATATATAATTTAATATATTTGCAGAGTGTACAAACTACACGACCGCAGGCGAGTAAGGTTTTTAAGCTCTCATCGAAAATACATCACAGTTTGGACAGTATGTTGTGACCTGGCGGTCTAGGGGGTAAGGTGTCAGACTTCTATACTGGCGGCCGGGGTTCAACCCTCGGTCCCAGCATAGATTTATCTGATTACCAACCCCTTCCTTCACCTCTGACAAGACATCTTGTGAATGTGGGGAATGCCAGGCCTCCACCGTGGTTCGGATTCCACGTTAAACTGTAGGACCTCCATTTCATCTCCCAATCACCCTACCATTACACATTAGCGTAAATGCGTATAACCCGAACGGGTAGTAAGACGTGGTGCTAATAATAATAATAATAACATTATGTTGTGAATTTTTTTATTTAAGGGTCAAAAAAACATATAACACTTTAAAATATATTTATGTTCAGGTTTTAACCAGAAGGAAAGGAAAAAACTTTTTTTTTTCAAACAACACAAAAATAGGTTGAGCATGACTATGTTTAGACTAACTTGCTGAGAAGGACAAAGGGAAGGAGCAGAGGATCTGGTATCATAGAGAAATAACACTGCTATAATCATGTTATTTTATTTATATAAAAAAAGTGTTTAGATAAGTATTTAAATTATAACTCATTAAGAATTTTTCTTTGTACTCTTCGTCCTAACAGTCCAGGTTACACACACACACACACACACACACACACACACACACACTATTTACAGAATGGTGCAAAAAAAAAGTTAACCGAACTTCTAATAATTAATTTCATTCGCGTTATGTCTGCTTTCTTGTTCGAAAGATTTAACGCAGATCTACAAACATTTTGTGATCTGAATATATGTAATTACTACTAACATAATTAAGTAATTATTAAAAGTAACCTATTATATATATATATATAATTATAACTAACATAAGTTAGTAAATATTAAAAATAAGCTATAATCTAGACATAATTATTACTAACATTAATCGGTAATTACAAGAAGCTATAACATATATATTAATATTAACATAAGCCAATTTTGCAAGTTTAATAAAGGCCTGTATAATAATAATTATTAATAATTTGTTCACCTTGTCTCACCCCCGGTTTGCGTTACACGCTAATGTACTTATGTATTAGGTATACATAAGGTTTAATATAGAGGAAGTGTACCAGCATTTACATGGAAGAAAAATGGTACAGCATTTAGTTGGAAAAAAAGCGCCCTTGGTACACTCGACCTAACCTCAATCTCCCCATAATCGGTAGACAAATCTATTGCGAAAGCGAGACGTCACAAACTATCCGACCACCGAAGCGGATATCATGGGTTTTTAAAATCTGTTTCATATACGAATAATAATTGATTTCATTGGATTGTGTTACCACGACGGAACCAGTATTGGCTCCCTACCTATGTTCCCGATCACCTCCACTCCGTACCGTATTGGAAATCAATACGTGCCATGAAATATTCGCCCAGTGGCATGCGTGTGCGTACGTGTGTGTGTGTGTGTGTGTGTAGACACGCCAAAGTTGGTAACTCGAAAGAACGGACGTATCCATGTTTAGACGTCTTGTTGTTGCGGGCGTATTTGACCTTGCATTCGCTACTGATCATTTTACCCCGTGCGCAGAGAACTTTTGAGAGGTATACCTGGACGTTGCCTACCCGTGACGTAACAGAAAGTCAAGACAGGAGATCCCATGTTAATTCATTAATTACGTTCTATTCGATGGATTTTAAAGATATAACTTTGAAACAAACACCATAAATTATGTAATAATTTTATAAATATTTTATGAAATGGTCAAACCATTATTTTTTTTATCTTGAGGTAGATTTTTGTAAATATATATATATATATATATCGTCTGCATATCAGACTATTTTGTCTATTAACGAAAATGGCCAATAGTAATCTTCCTGTCAGGATGTAGATTAAAAAAATATATGGAATCATACGTCTATCTAGAATAGGAGACAAGGAAAAGGGTAGTTTTGAAACGCAAGTGAATGCTGTTCTGACACAAATAGTAGAGTGGGTGTGTATACTCGTCAGGGGAAGAGGGTAACTTATCAGCAGGTAGATTAGAGGCCTCGCACGGTGAACTGCTCATTTTATATCTTCTTTTTATATGTTATACACTGGAGTCGTGTGATAGTATTTTGAGAGTCGTTGATAACTATGGATTTTTGGACGTCAGTGATGAATCTTGGCCTCCCATTAGGAGGGGCCCCCTTAATTGCAGACTACACTTATATTTCGGAAGAGTTTGTTCTAATATGCTTGCATGACAAAAATGTGGTCGAACGCGCTTTCATATAAATCTGTTAATTGCGTGAAATTATAATTTAATTAAATACACGTTTATTTCATACGTTGATACGCTTTTATAAAAACCGATCGCGTGTCGGTAACTCGTATATCAATTTTAGTGCGGTCACACATCGCATGCCACTTTCCTAAGCTCGGCATTTTAGGAGCCGTAAAAGGAAACCAATTTTAGGGTCGCAGAAAAGCTGTTGCCCGTTAAATCATCACTATTAACCGTTTCCCGGTTTTCCCCCCTTACCGCCAAAAATAATATATATTATATACACATATATATATGGTCTTATTGAGGTTTCTTATTATTTTGTTGGCTATTTTTCCCCCCCTCTCTTGCAAGGTGTTTTTCTTGCGTAGCTTAGCAAGCTGGTCCACGTCTGCCTAGCTAGGGCGAAGAAAAACACCTGCCTGAAGAAGAGCGCGTGCGCACGTCCTCCTGCTGCCACTAGTGACACCTGGTGAGCAAAACGTGCAACATGCATGGCACCTGGCCGCCGGCCTCTCTGCCAAATAACGCCTCAACTCCACCCGTGGTAGCGGTCCAAGCACTACTGTATTGCTAATTACCTTTTAACTGGTATCGGCTTCAGTGTAGGGTAGCTACAGTAGCCCCATGGTTTCTTTGGTGCTGACTGACAGCTCACAGCTGACTTCTGACAGTAAACATTTAGGTATATACCTACATTTTGACTGTCAAAAGGGACAGTTGCTAAACACATGTTTTTGCAGATCATATGGTTCAGCGTAGGGATACATAATTTGGTCTGGGAACTTTTCAAAGCCGTCAGCTGTCAGCTGTGATCTGTCAGTCAGCACCAAAGAAGTCATGGGGCTACTGTAGCGTCCGGGGCTATACATCTAGTGATCCTTGAATCATCAGTCAACGACCATTTGAGGTATTTCCTATCTTATTTCATTTCACGTGGAAGAGAAAATTGTTGATAACATCAGGACTAAAATCTAAATATCTTTACGAATAACTTTTGTCACTTTGTCCTCCATTGTCACCACGTAAAATTTCGAGTAATCATTCAAATACGAATGCACTGCACACATTTCTGGAATATTGTAGGTGTTTTATTTTCCCTTTTACTCCCAAACCTCGCGCGAGCCTGGAGCTTAGTTGGACCTGCTTATAACGAACGCTCTTAATATCTCATCTAGCTGGATGACAATCTCTTGGAATTCATTATTATTTTTGATGATTTCAAAGGGCTTAGACTGGTCCTGTCATACAAATACGGCTGTGAAATCAGACCTTGTAAAAGCGTTGAAGTCAGAAGTGTCCTCTATTAGATCATGTCCGATCTCCTGTGTGATTAAAGTTACATTGATCGTGCTTGTCCTGTCACAATCAAACCAAGACCGAGAGTTAAAGAAGTGGTTCGGATGGTAAATAAACAGAAACAACCACCACATCAGTGTAAATTGAACTAACTAGAATATTCTTTGCCTGTTCACTACCATGTGATGTATGTTGGATATGCCAAATAATCCTTGTCTCTGCCTTTTTATGATGGTAAGCAAAAACAGGCACCTCTGTTGCCTCGACACTGACATCCTTGGTGGTATATTTTAAAAGAGTTTTGGTGGGGTGGGTGCTCACCCTTGTACCCTCCCACACAATTTATATTTTTTATTTTATTATAGCTGTAGGTGCCATCTTTCCTCAATTTATCTTTTTCCCCTACCTAGTAATCCGCCAGTTACCCCCACAGAAAAAATTTTCTATTTGAAATTTAGCGGAAAATATTCATCTCTAGCCGTGAATAGTGAGGGCGTTTTTTCAACCTAAATTGTTTCCCACTCTTTCTCCCTTCAAACGAGGATTCATTTCTCCTGAATTCAACCTTAGTCGTTTCTAATTGATTATTTTTAATATGTGGTCTGCCCGGACAGGTTGTATTTAAGACGCGAAGAATACAAGAAAACTTTGTAGTGTATCATCAGTTAAACGTTAAATAGAAGAGTCTTATCTGACCGCTATAAGAGTTAATACTCTAGATCTACTTTCACGTTGCGTACAAACCGAACCGGTAGTAAGATGCGGTGCTAATAATAATACTTTCACGTATTCATACGTCAAGTTATGTTATATGTAGTTGTCACCTTTAATATATTATCAATACCTATAAAATAACACTAATAATAGTAAAATGGTATAAATTTTGGCCCCTTCCAAAAATAGTTTTATTTTCTTAAATGCTTTTCGTATGAAAATTGGACTAAGAATAGTTTCAATGTTGGAACTGTCCTAAACATTATTTCTGTAATTTAGGTATCAAGCAAGTTCGATCTTGGTAGCTTTGAGAAAGTTTGATATGAGTACACATACATCCCGGAAGCGGAAGTCAAGGAATACAGACATTCTGCTTGAAAGGGCACGGTGGGTGTATTCACTGAAACTCCCTTTTTAGAAAACCTTGCCTACACCACTGACTTCAACTTGTACAGCTAATAAGAAAAAAATAAGACCAATTTACATCACTTATGTTTAACGACTTTGTCTACTTGATGATTTAAAATGTATTTTGCTAAGCAGGTTACATCTTAACTTGACGCACCTAATCAGTCTTAGCAATGTCACCTTTAGACACTAATGTATAAAATAGAAATAGAGGGAAGAAAAGTAACAGTTCACCCTCCGAGACCTCTTGTTTATCTAATGATAACATTCCCCCTCTTCCTCTGACGAATTTACACAATTAAATAGAAATGTGCTATCATGAATTTTTTTAAATCTACATCATGGCAGGAAGATCCCTACTGACCATTTTTTTATGAATACATCAAAAGCCTGAGTTGAAGACGATTAAAAAATAGGCATATATATGTTAGGAAAAACTTCTTTAAGCTGTATATATATTCTTGTGACTGTAGGCCTATAAGACTATTTTTTAGAACTAATTTATAGTTTTTGTTTTAATGTTAAACATTAATTTTAAAGCCTTTAAAAAGCCCTTAAAAAGAACAGGCATATATATTTTAGGGAAAACTACTTTAAGCTGTATATATAATCTTGTGACTGTAGGCCTATAAGACTATTTTTAGAACTAATTTATAGTTTTTGTTTTAATGTTAAACATTAATTTTAAAGCCTTTCGAATAAAACGAGGCTCGTACGAGAAATCCTATCTTGACTTACCGCTACGTCATATCTAGGCAACCTCCTTAACAGTATTTGCTTAGGAGAAAGGGTATAAAACCACATTTGGATAAATGCGTGCTAATCAGAAGCCTTAATGCATGTGTAAGTATGACCAAGACCTTGTGGTTCGAGTATGTAGTTAAGGCCTTTTACCCTTCAGCGTTTTGGGAAGGAGGGAAGAAGGGGAGGTCTCTCCTCCGAGCATCGTGTGGCAGCGGCTTCACGGAATATCAGTTAGCACTCCCCCAACCAAGCAGCTCCTCTAAACACGATTACCACTGTAAGTAGGGGCTGACCCCTTATCTGTTCCTAATACCCATCGACCCCATTTTGTTTCCTACAACACCACCTTATAAATTACCCTTCAACTCGGGTTTCAGTGGCGGCTGTTGATTTTATTGATCCGGGGTGAGCATCACGGACAAATGAATACCGACTACTGTTCCGTTAGTCGGTCCCACCCCCGCGCCTCCGTGGCCTTTTGGGGGTCGATCAAAAATCTTGAGGGCCCTCCTTAGATTACAGATTTTTTTTTATCACCGCGTCTTACTACCGGTTCAGTATATACGTATATTTTAAAATTACTCTAATATTGTTAGAAATGAGAAGGTAAGCATTTTAGAGATAATTTACCCGCATTAGCAGGGAAGGAGAGTGGAAAACCGTTAAAGAAAAATCCACTTCAGTAGACCCGACAGGGATTTGATCCCCAAACTCCCCGTCATTAGCAGTCCAGTATTACATGAGAGTGACGACTTAGAACATTTGCTTATTATTATTATTATTATTATTATTATCACACTAAGTTAATTTAAAGTACACTTTCTGTACTTATAGAATAAAATAACTAAGCCTGATCGAATCTGAATCAAATCTCATGTTAAATTTCTTTAATCTATTCGAATCCTAGATTTAAAAAAAGATCGATCAAATATTTTGTTTTCAAAAATAGGTTCATAGCTGAATCAAATAATTCATTTTAACGATATTGTTTCAACTCGAATCAATGTTCAATATTTTATCATGTTTAATTTCCGAATCCAATCCGATAATAAAATATTTCAAAAAAATTTGATAAATATCTTAACCATATTTTATGTTTAATAAAAAAACTGGCTCTAATCTTTAAAAGCGAACAGTCAAATAAAGATCGAACCGTTTTATTAATCACAGTGCAAAGGTTGATTAATATCTACTAATACCTGCCTCAGTTGCGAAGTTAGCTAACGCGCTAGTTTTGTGTTGAGGTAGACTGCCGAAGACGGGGAGATCAAGGTTTGAATCTCGGTCGAGTGAACTGGGGGTAGTTTTTCCTAAATGGTTTTCCACTCTACCTCCACGCAAATGCGGGTTCACCTCCTCTAAATTCAAGCTTCCCAATTTCAAGCCCATTAGCGTAATTAGTATTTAATCGTATAACCTGAATGGGTAGTAAGATGCAAGCTAAATAAATAGATAAAATATCATCTAATAGGTGGGCAAAGCTACTATTTTAAATTGCAAGGTAGTCGCTGTCTCAATCAACCGTCACCTCCGACACGGAACTTAAGTTAAATTCTCCCTTCACTCTACCATAAAACTGGTTTACGGTTTGATTATATCAATTTTATGGGCACTTATGAAATCAATATCAAATCGAATCCGAATCTTAGTAAGATTTATATTCGGATTAAAAATGTTGAAGTTTCGAAAAGGCTTTTAAAATCAACACAATGACTTACACACTAATTTCACTCTAGATTTGGTGCAACACCAAGTCTATTGATCCACCTTATTGGGCACGTGGCTTATGGTATCAAGCCTTGTTTGTTCCATGATTGAAGGTTATGAGGAGGCCAGGGTTCAAATTCCTGTAACGGTGTACTGACGGTGATATATAATTATTAAATGGCTACCTATCCACTCTCTCTCCATGCAAATGAGGGTCAATTTCTTACAATATTTTATCTTCCTCATCTCTCTCCCATTTTCGTAATTAAAATGCGTATATACAAGACGGGTAGTAAGACGTGATGTTATGGGGTAGGTGTGGGTAAGGAGACTACCAGTGCTAGGTAATCATTTACTAAGAGTTCTACTTTGAGATATTTTTTTTCGTAATGAGACATTTATAATTACTCTGGACATTCTGTTGTACTTACTTAAACAATCTCAAGTCATGAATGGCCAATACCCGGAAACATTGTTTGCAAACATTTTGTTCATGTTTCCAAACAGGAAACATTTCGGAAACATCGAGAAAGAATGTTTTCAAACAAATGTTTTCAAGTATTTTGCTTTAGGAAATATATCGGAAGAATGCTGTAAATCAGTTGCTAAAGTAGCTGAAACTATTTTAATATATTCATACGTCAAGTTATGTAATCTATAGTAGTTAATTCTGATATAAGGTATAAAAATCTATCAAATTAAACTAATATTATAGTAAAATTCTATCGATGTTGTTTGTAAAAATAGTATATTTATAATTTATAAAAGGCCATTTTTGAAATGTTCTTACTTTAGAATCGGAAACTATAAATGAGAAAAAAAAAATTAAACTATTTGGCTTAACTTTTTTTTTTGCCAAAAGACTTCACAAAGATTTTTCTTCTTCTTCTTTGTGTCATCTAAACATTCCAGTCAATGTCTAAACCCCTAAGAGAAACGTGTCCTAGAATCGCGAACTTTCTCAAAGAAGCCATTCTCACTAGCTCAATAACAACGAAGCCGCTTTTAAAAAATGGAATAACAGGATGTTGAAGATGTGAGGGATGAGAATTGAGGGTATGAAGAAGTACTTTAGTCTTGGTAAAGAGGGGGTGTTTCAGGGTTAAACATATCTTCTTTTTTTTTTTCGAAAGAGGGGGTGGAAATAGGGTAGGAAGAAGGTGATGTTCGCAGGCGCCTGCTTGCATTGAAGAGGTATTCTTAAAGGTTCTCCCCCAACCATCCTATTGGAGAGAAACACCACAAAAAATCATATCTTAGAAAAAAATAAATAAAGGGAATAGAAGAAGGAAGGCATAGTACCTTTTAAGGAGTGGCAGCAGGGGTGTCGATAAGGGTTGTAGGTGAATGAGGAAGTTCAAAAATTTCAACGGTTCCGAAGCGTGGCTGGTCTGGAAATAGGTTAGAAAACGTTACTAACGGCTCAGAAATCCCGCGTTTTCAATGAAAAATTTCGCAAAAATATATGTATAAGTTTTTTTTTTACTAAAAACTTATATTTTAGTTTGAATTCATTGCCTACCTTTGACGTTGCACCTTCATTATTGTTTCAAGAATTTCTGATTGCTGGGCGGAATATAAAAAATATCAAACGATACTCATTTCAGTTTTACAAAAGCCAAAACTAAAAAGCTCACCTAGTTTTGTTTTTTTTAAACTTATCTAAACGTAATTTGGTGGAAGATTAAATCTTGATTGAGGGGCTCCAGGCCCCCTAAACAGTGGGGCATTTCACGACAGTAAATCAGTCATTACAAAAATAATGCAGCAACATTTGCGTAAATTCCTCATTTCAATAAATTGTAAGGCAAGCATATAAATGTGTGGGAATTTATTCTGTTGCTAAGGATACATTATAATGTTAATCTTAGTATTCACTAATATCTTATCGAGTATATATTTATCATAAACACCCTACATTTATTTTTTAAGCATAATTCGAGTAAATATCGTCAAAAGAAAAACCAAATATAATTCAAATAACTGAAATATCCCAAGGAGTTTTGTTTTAATTTTTTAAATGGGTATTGGGCTGGTTAATGTGGGAGTTTAGGGGATGCGATAAGATGAAAGTGTTTTTTGCAGTTTTATGGCAAAACTTTATTTTTTGTGCCAAAATAAATAAAATATTGCTCCAGTAGAAACCTAGAGTTTAATTTTAGTTACATGGTGATATCAACATCTCCACCTTGAAAGCGTGCATCACATGCCAATCAACTCTTTGATACAGTCGTCTAGAAATCTTAATGTTACACGAACACGGTTTCAAGTGGATCATTTCTGATTAAACATTAATGGAGATAACATTTTTAAAGAAGTTTCAAATACTGAACGTTGTTGAAATAATAAATTATATTTGGATGAAAACTTTGTTAAAAATGCGGTTTATTACTATTTTTAGAACATGTTTACAAATAATCATCATTCTGTCATTATAGGGACATACTGTAGTTATTAAAAAGAAACTTTGTCACTTTGTCCCCCAACGTTATCGTAGAAGATTTCGAGTAATCTTTCAAATACGAATGCACTGCACACATTTCTGTCATATCATAGGTCTTTTCTTTTCCCTTATACTCCCATAACTAACGCACGCGCGCACAAACGCAGATGCAAGCCGGGAGATGAGATGGGCCTGATTTGATGAACGCTTTTAAGGAACCCCTTCTACCCCTATTGTATATATTTTTTTGATAATCTTAAAGAGACAAAGATTAAAAAAACAAAGATTGCCAATAAAATAAAATTGAGTTGAGGTAGAAATTAATAATTGGGTAATTTGGTTTAAAATCACTCTCTGCTCTGGAGACAAAGTGATGTGCATCCAGTAGTGGAGAAAATAGTTTTATTGTGCTCCGTGGCTCAGTCACAACTGTAAAAACCCAACATGGCCACGATTAAGAGTGTTAACATAATCTTTTTCTAACGCTCTCAATAGGTACTACGAAATATAGCACACCGGTATCTCAGAGTTTAAATCAGGTTTTGTATCCAGTCTCGTTTGTGGAAACGCTTGCCTTGCGTTCCATTCAGACCGTGATCTGACTTTATTCACCCTCTTCATCCTGTTTCATCGGGCTATTTATCTTAGACCCTTGATATAAATTTCCTACGTTGAGCTTAGTATTATTATAAAACATGTTGGAGGTTAGCGACAGGTATGATAAGGGTGGGTGCAAGGGCTGAGGGAGGAGGGGATGTCCCGACAGGAGAGAGTTGGTAGCGGAGCGGAGGTTAGGAAGAACCAGGTGTGGCCGGCGGGGGCCAGCCGGGCGGGAGGGCAGCTGACAACAGTCCCGGGGGGGCCCCGAGGGCCCAAAAGAAGGACTCTTTGTCGCGCGGAGCAGAGGACGACTGAACTGACAGGTGGAGCGGAACTAAGGAGGGCCGTGCTACACGAGGCCGCACTGCTCGCATTCCCAGGACAGGTGGGGGGTTGGGGGGGTGAGAGTCCGTGCTACACGAGGCTGCATTGCTCGCATTCCCAGGATAGTGGAGGGTTGAGGTAGGTCCATGCTAGATTAGTCCAACCTGCTTGAGCTCTCCGGACAGTAGAGGGTTGAGGTAGGTCCCTGCTACACAAATAATACCTGCTTGAACTCTCCGGACAGTAGAGGGTTGAGGTAGGTCCATGCTAGACGAGTCTGATCTGCGTGAACTCTCCGGACAGTAGAGGGTTGAGGTAGGTTCATGCTACACAAATAATACCTGCTTGAACTTTCCGGACAGTAGAGGGTTGAGGTAGGTCCCTGCTACACAAATAATACCTGCTTGAACTCTCCGGACAGTAGAGGGTTGAGGTAGGTCCATGCTACACGAATAATACCTGCTTGAACTCTCCGGACAGTAGAGGGTTGAGGTAGGTCCATGCTACACGAATATGACCTGCTTGAACTCTCCGGACAGTAGAGGGTTGAGGTAGGTCCATGCTACACGAATATGACCTGCTTGAATTCTTCGTAAAGTCTAGGGCTGGGTATTGTAGAGTCCAAGCTACATAAGGTTGAACTGTACATCTTCTTTGTACTTTGAGATTTGGTTTGTGAGAGCCCATGCTACTCGAGGTTGACCTGAATTGATCTTTTGGATGGGGGAATATATTGTGAGAGAGGTGCATGAGCTACCCAATTATTTAAGGACCATCCTTTTAGAAGCGTATCGGTCAATCACTAAACCAAACTAACATGGTTTTAGTACACTTAGCACCATTTATATTAACGGTTTAATCTAGGGGCTAGGGATAAGGAAGGCTGTATTTAATTTGTTATTAATCCCACTATCCTTGGCCTTAATTGATATAGCACAATCTATAGAGAGCATGCACGTTAATTAATGAAAAGAGCTGAAGGTAAGACCAGATTGATAAATCACTTTTGAAAAAAAACCATCCCCCGTTCCACTCAGCCATGATTCGAACCTTATACTCTACTTTACCGGTAATCCAGCCTATTGCGAGCCTAATGCTTCAGACTTCACTAGCACTGATCCAAGGTTTAAAATTGTTGTATTTGAGGAACTGTAATGGATACTTTAGCTCACTTGTCAATTACCTTTGACGCATAAACTTGAATTTGTAAAGTATTCCATTATATTATTGAAGTATTAACATATCTTGTCCACAGCAGGCCAAGTAACACCTACGTTAGTGATAGCTTCAACCTCCTACAGTTAGCCCCATGACTTCTTTGGTGCTGACAGTTGACGGCTTTTAAAAGTTACCAAACCAAATTATGTATCCCTACGCCGAACAATATGATCTTCAAAAACATGTGTTTAACAGCTGTCACTTATGACAGTCAGAATTTAGGTATATACCTAAATGTTGACCGTCAGAAGTCAGCTTGTGAGCTGTCAGTCAACACCAAAAAAGCCATGGGGCTACTGTAGCAATGTCGAATTTCTTATCTTCCATAGGGGAGGTGCTGATATCTAGCAGAAGGTTCTTTAGTGCGAACAATGGCAGAAAGTGACTGATGTCAGCTTATTCAGAGAAAAAAATATAATTTTTCAGTAATACTTTTTTATCAATTAAAAGTGCGGTCAGAGTTTCTAATAATACTCCCCTAAGTAGGCCTAATGTTGTCTGGGTGCTTTCGCAACTCATTGGAAGAACAAAATATATTAGTTAAACTGTTATGTTATTCATTTTGAAGTTTTGGTGAGAATATATTTTATAGTAAATGAAATCATAAAGTATTATATTCACACTTGTAAATTTTTATAACTGACCACCAAAATGAATAAATTATTTTTATAACATATCGAATGAGCCATAGAAAGTATTAGTTTTAAAATAAATCCTTTTTATTTTGTAAACAGCTCATGAATATAACCGGAGACGATTTGTATGACATCAACAACCCTTGTTGGTTCGACTGGTTCGCCATCTTAATTGATGAAGAGAACGCAATATTTTAGAATATCTCGTTTTAACAGGATTTTTAAGTGAAAAACAGATTCCACCTAAAAAATCCAAATTTTCATTTTCAAGTTCGTGTTTCAATAATGTAAAAACGATTAAAAGAAAACATTTATTCAAAATTAATTCAAAACAAATTGTTTTGATTGTTTCACGTAATAACAACTAAAAATAGGGTCTTGCAAATCATATGGCTTGGCAAATGGATACATGTTAATTTTTACTAGCTAACACCATCTCTTCTACCGAAGATATAGAGTAAGAATATAACCGGAATCATTGTTTTAGCTTTATTGTAGCACATTTAATAATGTAACTGATGTTAACGTACTCAGAAAGATTAAATTTAAGTGTAAACTTTAAAGATTGGGACGTCCCAAATGCATTTTTTCATCTTAAATAGAAGAAAAATTCCCCAGAAAACGTTAAAGTTAGATTTGCCCTCACACATCTCTATACTTTCCTTGTTCCCGGACATTTCCAAATTAAAATAGTTCACAATCTACAAGTTTTTTAATAGGTCTATTTTCTTAAAAATCCTTTTATTTGTGTTTCAATCTATTGTCTATTTCAATTTAAGTCCTTTGTTTACAAGGTGGATTTAACAAAATCAGATTAGTTTTATTCTATTAATTTGATTTAAATACATACTTACCTAATCACGCAGTTTCCTTACGGGTTGGACAAGAAACTGTGCACATAACTTAAAAAACATCAATTTCGTTTAATCCAACCTCCCTAACTTTCTCCAACTTTCCCCTATCCTTGCATACTCCCTTATTTTCAACAACATCCATACGCCGAGTTATATATACATGCTTCTTTATTCCTTAAACTCTAAATGTTTCTCTCTTTCAAACATTCGTCTACAACATTTAGCAACATCTTATATGGCCTGCCCCCTTTTTTTATGCACAAATTCTTTTCATATATTTGCTTCGTTGCTCAATCCACACTCATCCTCTCAACATGCCTAAACCAACACAAGACGCTTATTTCACATTGACGTGTTGGATTAACTTTCAAACTACGCTCCTTCAGAACCCATTCATTACTGTATCCGTCCATACGAGCTTTTCCACATACATTTCTTAGACATCTCATTCCAACCGCATCCACCTTGCACTTATGTTTCTCCTGGCAAACCCACGATTCACATCCATATAACAATGTTAAGGTCAACACTCTTTTATATACTGACATCTTTGCCTCTTTCGATAATACTCCCTTCTTTACAATAGTCCATATTCATCCAACTACTCTCCAAGATCCACTCACCCGTCTGTAAATTTAAACATCCATCCTGACAATTTTTACAGAACATTCTGCTCAGGTACATAACATCATTCACTTGTTCTAACAGTTTTCTATTTATACTAAGCTGACAATCATTTCCTGACCCATCCTTATCAAAAACTATCATAATACCAGTCACCACATTCAAACGAGATTTAATGCATTCCGCAATTCACTTTCATTTTCAGTCATTAATATGGCACTATACTCATCTAACAACACTCTCACAACTATTCTTACATTAATTATTATTACTGCCTTTGACTTTGTGCAAAGGAACAGTTACATTATTCTTCCAGCCATATCAGGAACATTAGAAATCCCAGAACTCACATTGAACAACTCACACAATCTGGCAAGTAGTACCATGCACCCACACTTATACATTTAACTTGTGATCCCATCTATGCTCGCAGCTTTGCCATTCTTTGACACTTTTATAGCTTTTAACACCTTATCCTCGTTAATTATCTTCCTATTTTCTGCTTTATTTATTTGGCCATTTTGTTAGTATAGATGATGCTAGTACTCGTAATGTTTACTTAGCAGCAAGTGTTCTTCCTTAGGAAAAATATAATTATTTGGTTCCAGAAAGTCCTGAGATGTCATACAGAGAAAAACAACTTTTTTTTTTGCATTAAGACACATGCCTAATTTGGATAAAAATCTTGATTATGGACTTTGTTTCCCAAAGAATTCACGCTTATAAATTTTTGCCAACTTTTTCTCTAGCTAATGATCTATTCAAAGGAGTTATAGTAACAGTTTTATTTCTGATAATTGATTTGAATTCTATCTCATTTTTAAACATGAGCCCATCAACAAACCAATGTGTAAATATGTAAACAGACAAATTAACCAAAATAAACTTTAAAACGAGCTATTTACAATATACATATTATAATCTAAATTAAAGTAGTTCTCATCACAAGTTAGGGTGATCAAATATCGTGAATTATGGTGAACAGGACATGCAGCGCTAATGGAAGAAATTAGATCCGCTTTCGAGGTTTTGGCTGGAAAAACAAATGGTAAGATACCATCGGGAAGACCTAAACTCAGATGGAATGATGTAACCCGCCCCCTTATTATCACCAAATAATAATAATAGACAGGTTGGTCACAAGAGAGTTTATTTTATTCAAAGAAAACATAACAAGAAAAAGGTAGACATGAATAGCGTTAGGCGCAGGAATTGAAAACAATCATCATAGAATCATAATTTATGGAACTTGCGGGATTCCTTCCCATGTTCTTAAACGGCGACTTAAAACAAATGTTACAGTCAGAAGTTAGATTGACCTCCGTACACACTCTAATGTAATAATAGACGAGAGCCAAGAGCAATAGTTCTGTTAAAGGCACTTACACGCCACCACCGGTGGTTCTCAAACAGGGAACAAAGAGTTCTTAGCAACATATATCTCTCCACCCGTAATTTGGCGTACAATAAACAAACAACAATTTAATTTAGAAACAAATGCCACAAATGGCTGCATTTACGTTAAATATTAAGCCCATATTAGTGAGCAAACCTGCCGACTCGCGGCCCCATATCTAACCAACATCAAATGATCTATCAAATAGTAATACTAATAAATTAACTTCCAATAAACAACAAACGAAAGATATAACCATTTAAATGTACAAAATCGGCAAAGCAAAGTATAACGCTGCAAGAGTCAATAATGGACCTAAAATGGCGGCACTCTTAGGTATAAGACCATCCATGAAGCGATTGTAATGAGATGGACTGGCTAGAACTACCTTAAGATAGGGATAGCGTGTAATGAGGTGGACTGGATAGAACTAGCTCAAGATAGGGATAGAGTGCAATGAGGTAGACTGGGTAGAACTAGCTCAAGATAGGGATACGGTGTAATGAGGTGGACTGGATAGAACTAGCTCAAGATAGGGATA
>CABFOW010002331.1:51682-68494 GCA_902141385.1 Timema californicum
GTGTAAAGTGGACCGGATAGCACTAGGTCAGTAGAGAAATAGGGCTTAATGAGGTGACTGGATATAGCTAGCTCAAGATAGGGATAGGTGGCGTACTTTTTTTAAGTGCAGCACTTAGCTTTCAAGCTACTAATACTATAGCGTAAGTTATTTCCACACTCCTTCATAAGTACAATTAAAGCTACATTTAATAGTATTTTCACGGACAGATAGAAACAAGCCCATGTCTCTTTGCGGACCACCCGTTAGGTAACACTAGGTTAGAGTATACTAATAAGGACGCTATTGACACTTCCCTAACAGTAGGAGTCCTCGCCCAAGTTAACAAATGATGGTGTCATGTGTAATGTTATGTTGTTTTTTTCTGCAACACATTAGTGGTCTCAGTGGCATCCCCAATGGGTGGTCGTGCAATCTGTCTTAAGGAGAAGAAGAACCGTCATCCTGCTCTGGTCCATTCAAGGCGATGTTTCACCCCCATTTTGGGGTGCGTGGAGGGGTCTATTTGGTTAACTCAACACGTCTTCTGTCGAGAATAGGGCAAAACTCACACGCAAAGTAGGGCAGACTGTGATTTTACGAACCCATCCCACATGATTAACCGGAAGACTAGAAACAAGACTATGCCAACACCAGAAGACTTGTCAAAGTAGGGTTTTTATGTATTCTTCATCTCACATCAAATAAATTTGGATCAATTTAATAGTTTATTTTTTAATTTAAAATGAGTGTTTAGGAAATTAATTTTCTTTTTAAATATGGTAAATCGTATTTACTCATATCCATTCTATGTTACTTTATCATATTAATAGAAAGTATTGGGACTGTGCACATTTTCGACCTCAAGATTATGACGAATCTTTAGTTTTAAGCGTGTCCGAGCTCAAAATAATGGATTTTACAATTCTGTCTGTCCCGGTGTCTGTCTGTTCTTAGCTATGGATCTAGAACGGTTTGATGGATTTTGTTCAAACTAGACATCTAGATCTTATAGGGCGATGCCCAGTATTATGCTTGATTTTGACCCTAGCCCGGAAATTGGGGGTAGTTTAGTGATAATATTTTATTTTCAAAGTTTTCGAAAATAACTCTGACAATTTTGTTTAAATTGGATTTCCAGGGAGTATTTGAACTCCAAAATAACAATGAATACTTTGTATATAGTCTAAGATTCAAAAATTCTATATATTTATAAAATAGCTCTAAATAATTTCTTTTAAATATATGGAGAATGTTTAACATGACAAATAAAATTGTATACTTGTTTTGGGGGGAAATATATATTTTTTTAAATTTGAATATTAAAAAAATTACCTTTAGTGATTTGGTTCAAAATTAGTAAATTAAATTGTGGGTAGTTGACTTATGACAAACAGTAGGAAATTTGAAATTTTTTGAAATTGAACTTTAAGATTGAGCTTAAAATTTGTATATGGAAATAATTTCTCTTGTTAAATAAGAATACGTTTTTATTCCTACAAATTAAAATAATTTAATGGTAGCTTATAAACACATTATTTTTCAAAATTTGAAATGGGATAAAAATATTTGTACAATTTTGTTTAAAATTCACATACCTAATAAATAATGTTTATTGTGATTGACAAGAAGATGTATTTGTTTTTAATGAGGAAAAATATCTCAGGGGTGGTTTAGTAAAACTTTTTTTGAATATTTTCTTCCAAACGTGACTCGTTTTTAAATAAAATTATATAGTTTGCTTTTTATAGTATTTTACATATGGGTTTCATACTATAAGTTTATTAAAAACTATGTGTATATCTGTCGTTAATTTTGTATTTATTTCACTATAAATAGCAGCATAATTCAATAAAAATTTAAAATTACATGCTGGTGGTAAATGGGTTCGTTTTCACTAACTAGACGTATTGCAGAAGCTCATATACCCCACAACATATGAGGAGTAAAAGCGAGAATGGAGACAAAACGTGCCATCAGAGCTCTCTTCTACTGACAGCCACACTTTTCGAGTTATACGAATTTAATAAATTCGTCGAAAAGATTAAATTAGCTCATATTTAATAGTGTTTCCTGTAAATTTTCTAAACATCGATTTGAAGGTAAAAGGGACCTAAGCCTTGATCAAACAATTATCTAAATATTTTAATCTTGTTCTTAGTAATATTTTTAGAGGTTGTGTTAGTATTTTTTAAATTCTGCTTTACAACCCCAGAGAATCCATTCTACTAAAAATAATATAGTAGCAGAGAAATTAGTTTTTTCTTCAAGAGGGCGTTGCCCTTAAACGAAAGCGCTTCAAGCTGATTAAACCCTGATTTTGGACTAATTTTATTAAGCGATAGCCATTTATCGATTCTTGTTCAAATTACACATTTTAAAAGTTTTAAACACTTAAATAGGGCTACGACCACCAGAGGTCAAATTTATCAGAAAATTCAGAATATTTATCTCAACCACACCTAACTATTCACCTTGATGGGTATTAAGGTGTAGATTTAAATAGCGTAAGTTAGGGGCAGTGTTTTTGTAGTTTTTATAGCAACACTTTTTTGTCCCAAATAATTAAAATGTTACCCCTGTAGAAATATGTAGTTTAATTTTCTTACAACATATTTACAACATATTTTCAATAGTTTTTGAATATATGTAATGAGCATAACAGCATTAGACGAGAAACATTTTAAATGAAGAGACATTTTTTAGATTAAGTTGAAGGACACCCTTGACAGATATTCAAGAACTGTTTATATCACCATGTGAAGAAAATTAAACTCCATAATTATACAAGAGCAATATTTGGTTTACTTTGATAAAAAAAACGTGTTTTGATATTAAAACCGTAAAAACACCGTCCTTAACTTGCGTTCCTTACATTCCCACCTTAAGAAAATTTATCTAAAAATAACCAGTACAAATGGACACTCAGAGATAGGCTTAAGTCTCGTCTTGTCTGGTTGGCTGATGATGGAAAGTTTGGGATCCTAGTTCTGGTTGGGCGTACTTGGCTTGATCATTTTTTGTCTTATCATGGTTTTTGTAGAGTCGTATATCTAAAAATATGTTTATTTTTAAAATCACACTTAAAATTTGGTAAAATTATTATTATTTACTTTGCATAATAAAATAATATGTGTTTCGACTTTCCAAACTGAATCCACATAATTTTCGTTCTATGAAAAATAAATACACAAAAATAAACAAATTGTTAATTTTTAAAATGTGACTTTATTTATCCCCTGAAAAAATATATGTAACTGATAAAAATTGATGGATAAAGTTAGGTAAATCAAGTGTATTTGACTGTCGTGTCTGAATACAACCCGAAAGGTGTGAGACTCGAGTTCGAATACCAAACAAGTTCACTAGAAAAGTGTTTATTTGCGCACGAAATACTGTTTTCATCTTTGTTCAAAATGCATACTAGTATATTTCCTAATAATTATTCTCTTCATTCCTACATCCTTAGATAAAATCATTAATATTTCTCTCTTTAATGAAAATGAAACAAAGAGCTTAAAAAAACTCTTAAAGATTAATACAGAAAAAAAACACTATACATTTCTTGAATTAAACTTAAGTTTGCTTATAATATTGGTTTCTATAAAACTTTCCTCATAAAATATTAATTCGTATCGTGTTAGCTCAACTTGACGTTAGTTTAACGTTCAACTCAAATACATCAACGTTTGGTAAGGCAATAATTCTAATAACTACCACCAAAGTTTACCTTGTGTAATACTTCTCAATCACAAAACTTTTTCAGCCCTCAATTTAAAAGTCAAATAAATGAGTTCCAAAAGTAAATTTTACATTAAGAGAAGTAGCGAGTGAAAAATAAGGGAGAAATAAGGAAAATGGAGTTACAAATCTTAGGATTGGTGAAAAGGGGATAACAGGGGTTAGTACGACCAAAAGAGGTAGGAGTATTTGGGGGATGTCACCTTGTTGCCAAACATTCACTGACATGCTAGAATTTGAGATCTTAAAGCATTAATTTTTTTAAATTATTTATTTAGCACCGCGTCTTACTACCCGTTTGGGTTATACGCTTAATTACTAATTACAATAATGGGTTAGGAATTTAAAAGGTTGAATTTAGAGGAAGTGAACCCGTGTTTGCGTGAAAGGAGAGTGGAAAATCATTTAGGAAAAACCACCCCAGTCCTCCCAACCGAGATTCGAACATAGATATCCCCATCCTAGTCAGTCTAGCACAACACTTAACTAGTGCATTAGCTAACTACGCCAACAAAGCAGGTAAAATCGTAAAGCAAAATAAAGAAATGGTGCCAAGTTGGTTTTCCGGCTCAGTGAGGGTTTATTAACACTCTGTTTTCTGACTGAGCGAAGGTTCATTTTGGTTTCTGTCTGAGTGAAAATTTATCAACACTTGGTTTTTCGGCTGAGTAAAGATTTACTAACACTATCTTATATTTCCAACTGAAGAATTAAAAAAAAAACTGGACCTCCATACGTTTTCTGGTTCGGGAGTTATCTTCTTATAATATGTAGGTGATTCCATCTTATTAAGAGTTCGTAGGTTGGTACCCGCCTCTGTGGTGGAGTTGGCTAACGCGCTTGTCGTGTTGAGCTCGACTGCTGAGGACGGGGAGATCGAGGTTCGAAACTAGGTCGGGTGAACTGGAGGTGGTTTTTCCTAAATGGTTTTCCACTCTCCCTCCATGCAAATGTGGGTTCACTTCCTCTAATTCACCCTTCCCAATTCCTAATCCATTAGAGTAATTAGTACATAAAAGCGTATAACCCGAACGGGTAGTATAACGCGGTACTAAATATTATATTATTATTATTATTATTTTAGGGTGGTAATGTAAGAGACGTGAGAAAGGGTAATTATTTTTATAAAAAAACTTTTTAGACAAAATAAATCAAAAACTGCTATAGTAGAAATATAAAATTTAATTTTCACCCCATGGCGCTATCAACAGTTTTTGAATATCTGTCAAGTATAAAAGCATAAGATGACAAACTTTTAAATGAAGAAAAAAAAAGTTGTCATTAAATTTTAGAATATCCTTGACAGATATTTAAGAACTGTTGATATCACCATGTGAAGAAAATTAAACTATTTATGTTTTTACTTGAAAAATCTTTAATTTAATTTTGCCAAAAGCTGTTTTGCCATAAAAACTGCAAACACACTAACCTTATATCGCGTGGCCTACGTCCTCAACTTGAACAGGAAAGTCTAAATGTGATAAGAGAACATCAAAGTTACCGTAGTAAGGAGGGTTATGAAAACAAGCTAAAAGATAGTAGCAGTTATGTTTCTTGAATAAATTACGGTTCTGTAAAATCATAGACATGGAGGTAATAGAACACATTCTCTTTGTGGAGCGGTTATAACATGAATTTGGTCTCAGAGGTGGCCGTAGGGTTAACTAATGGATTCAAAACCCTTAGAGTAAGATCATATCAAGTCAACCTTAGTGCAAAAGTGTGTCAAGTACGTATTCACATCCATAAAACTACTTTAGTAAAATGGCTTACAAAAACTTTTTTTTTTTGGGGGGGGGGGAGGTTGTTGTTTTACCAGCTGATATATAAGTTTGAATTCCTCTTCAACACATTACATTTTTTATTTATTTTATTAACATACTACACGATCGGGTTGTACGCATATGTCATTTTTATGCTAGTGTGTTAAAAGATGAGAAAGGTTGAATTAAGAGGAAGTGTATCCTCAGTTGGGTGTAGGTAAAGTGGATTCTGAACTTTAGTTTTTATACTTTACAAGATAGCAGATCTGTTCAAGTTTTTTTTATAAGATGATGGAAAGGGTAATTTGATTAGGATATGATTCTTAAAGGCGTACGTGACTAGCGAATGTTTGGGAAATACTGCTTTAGATCGACCTAACAACTAAAATAATAAACATACAATTGTTATAAATTTGTTAAGTCGTAGCTTTGTGTGGATTTAAAATGTTTATGTCATGACTTTAAGCAAATATATTTTTTTAAACTTTGAGTGGACCTTAGAAATAGAAAGAAAGGTTTAATTTTTTATTGTTTGAAACGTTGACTAGACTTATACATTGTAATCGCCAAATTTCCCTCGTGAAAAAACTTATTTTGTTTAATTAAATGTTTTGTTGTTGTTGAGTATAATCATTTCATACTATATCTAACCATCGAAAATACATAGATAATTGAGTAGAACTATCTGATAACGTTTTACAAACCATTACCTGCACCAATAGACACGTGGACTAAAGAGTCTGTCTCGTCTTGTGTGTTTTTCCAATGATTTTTTTATAAATGATTCTCCCTTCTCCTTCCATGAAAATGCAGTATCATTTTCTCAAAGCTACCCTCCTCATAATACCCCTTATAAGTACTTACTATTTTTCTACCTTAACTGACTCTCTTAGGTTAGAAAACGTTCAAAGAAAATTTATTGCTGCATGCTATGATAAATACTTTAGTAACCGGATTTATTATGATTATGACCGAATTAGAAACCTCTTAGGGCTCCAAACTCTTTTCTCGCGTGGACTTTATTGTGATGCCCTTTTTGTTTTTAATATTTGCAATAATAAAATTTATAACAAATTTGCCCTTGATCATATAGGCGTTCATATCCCTTCTCGGGCTTGTAGTAATCCTAAATTATTTTTTCTCTATAGCTCTTAAAAGATGAGCCCTATAGGTCGTTGTATCCATAGCGCCAATTCTAGATTTGTCGAATTCGACTTTTTATCATAAAAGGAAAGCTAAACTCGGAGAGTTATTTAAGGATATCCCATATCAATCATTTATCATGTAGAGGTTTCTCTATATTATTTAAACTTACAATATTCTGATCTATTTTGCATAATGTTACTGCTTACTAATTAGTTATTTGTTTTTAATGTTACTTTTTATTCTTATTATTGTTAACTACTTTTTTATCTCGTAACTATTCATCAGTATATAACATTATTTAGCCATTTTTTGTCTATCATTTTTTCTTGTGTAAATATATGTATTGTAAGCTATGCACGTGTGTATTTTTCAGTGCTGGCCTGTTATAGGTCTTACGACTGTTGGCCAGCACTATAATAAAGAATATTGAAATTGAATTGAAATTATTATTTTTAAGTCATTTCTACACCTACTACGATTATAAAGTCATTTATATTATTATTAAATAATTTGTAGTAAAATAAATATTAATAAGAGATATGCATGAGGAAGGTAGCTTTGAGAAAATGTTACAGCATTTTCGTGGAAGGAGAGAAGAGAATCATTTATAAAAAACACTTCAGTACATACGGTTTAATAATAATAATAATAATAATAATAATAATAATAATAATGATAAACTGTTATATCCACATCAGTGGGCGTATAATGAAATGCGTCAATCTTGCAATATAATAAAGATTGGATTGCCCGGGGAGATCAGGGTTCAAACCCAGGTTGGGATTATTGAAAATAGTTTTTAGAAATTGATTCTGCCTCCACACCATGAAAAGTCAGGAAAATTTATCTCTACTCTACCTTATCCTACTACTCCCTACCCAATTTGAGAAATATGTGGATAGCCATAAGTAAAAAAATTTTTTTTAGAAAAGACCACCAAATGATGATCCCACTATAGACAAGTCCCCAGGGTAAGGTAGGAGTGTAGCAACCGCGAGTTAAAGACAGTGTTTTTGTAGTTTTTTTATCGAAACTTTTTAAAAAAATTATTAGAATACTGCTTCAGTACAAATATAAAGTTTAATTTTCTTCACATGTTGATATAAACATTTATTGAATATCTGTCATGAGCATGAGCTGCATTAGATGAAAAACATTTTAAATTAATAGAAAAAAATTGTCGTTAAATTTCAAGACACCCTTGACAAATATTAAATACTGTTGAGGTCAACGAGTGAAGAAAAATCAACTTTAAGTTAGTAATGAAGAATTATTTGATTCATATAGAAAAATAAACATGGGTTGATATAAAAACTAGAATATTACTACCCTTAGCTCATATAATCTTCATTCCCACAGTAAGAACTGTTGACGTGTATTGACAGGGGTGGGTTTGGTAATTTGCCACACATCACCCGGACCCACCCTGTGACCTTCATTCACAGCCACCCCCTCTTGTTAGCCATCACCACATTCTTTGGTGGTTATTGTGCTGTCACTCGGGCTAGCTGTAAAACCCATGTTACACGAGGCATACCTTTCCATCGAGGAAATATGTGCATGAGATTGTGAACGCTTTTAAGAAGATACGTTTTAACGATGTTGACCAAGTGGAGAAATCAAACGCTTTATTGAGAAGCGGGTTGCATCTTAACTCGACGCACCTAAGCAGTCTAAGCACTACCATACTTAGACGCCAATTTACGAAATAGAGTAAGAGAGAAGAAAATGAGAAGTTCGCATTGAGAGGGTTCTCGTCTAGGTGTTGATCAACCTTTCCCTCTTCCTTTGACGAGTTTACACAGTCACTTTAATATTTGTGCCTTGAAAACATTGACTAGCATTTTACATTTTTCTTGTTTCCTATTCTAAATATACATATGCTTCCAAGGACTTTTTTAATCTACATTCTGGCAGGAAGATTCATACAGAACATTTTTGTGACTAAACCAAATAGCCTAAGGTGTAGTATAGAATTTATAAAAAATACGTTTATTAAAAAATTACTTAAAGATAAAATAATATTAATTTTAGGACACTGTAGGACTATTTTTAGAATTATTTAAGAATTTATAGTGTTTGTTTCAACGATATATCTTTAAAATTCATCGAGTAAAACGTAAATTCATCAACACACGAAATCCTATCTTGACCAGCCGTGACGTCACAGTTAGGCAACGTCTTTGACGACGTTTTTTGAGTCACGGGCCCCTTTGACAACCTTAACAACGCCATGGATTTTCTCCTCATAGAAATACACGTAAATAGACTCACATAAAATATTACTTACAATTTTCTCCATTTCAGTGGAAGTTTATTACGTTCACAGGGAAATGATATAAAAAACAATCTTGACAAAGAATTACGTCTCTAACTTTCCCTATTTATGAAAAAAATTAATGGTCATTTGCTGAAGAATTGAAATGTATCCAAAGCGTGAAACTTAGAAATTAACAAAATTTTACTTTAGATCCATTACTGTCTCTATTCTGGGGTCTGGATCAGTTTTTTATTCAAGCCACATATTTTCCAATGCCTGCTGGCTAGGCCTGTCGTAGCTTAATATGACTTATAATTTAACTTAGATGTAGGACAGGCACAATATTCAGTCCCCGGCCGTTAATTTATCACTGTGAAAGGATAAACACACATATTACCAATGATACATTTTTCGATCATGCCAGGAATCGAAACCTGTAACCTTGACTTAGAAGATAGACATGTTACATACTGAGCTAAGGTGTCAGATTGAACTTGAAATAGATTTTTTTTAATTTTAACGAAAACGGTGCTGTTGTTTTGCTTGAATAATACGTTGAAATTTTGCAACACGCATGTCTACCTTTACATATAATCTATTTTTATATTTTGTTTTGATGGAAACAAGTGAATGCTGAAAACTCTGCTAGTTGAAGAAACAGGAAACTTTGTAATTGAATAAATATAGTATACTCATGATCTTAGTTTACTTGGATCACAGCTCAAAAAGTTACTAGAAATAGTCCCTAATAAATCCCTACGCCAACAGCTGATAGCTTTGGATAACTGTAATGGAAACGTATGGTAATATAGGAACTTGATAGTAAGCTACAGTAATTTAGGCCAATATTATTAATATATTTATTTGAGGTCTGGCACAAAGATTATTTATCGTTTTATTCCACTTAAAAAAATATTATTCACATCACTTTCACAAAAGGTCTAATTAACATAGCTTCAAAATGGCGACCGACGAATTTAAACCATGTTATTGAACGTGACGGAAACAAGTTCTTTACAAGGATCAGGGTTGCCACGCACCTGGAAAACAGGGAAAACCGGGAAAAGACAGGGAATTTGTTTGTGTCTGGAAAAAACCGGGAAAACACAGGGAATTTCACCAAAAAGCTAGAATTTACTGGAATTTGTTAGTGAAATTGGGCAATACAGTGCTTGCAAGCTTAAACTAGTAGGAATAATATAGACTAAAATTTGTAACTGGAGAACTGGGCAGTCTGATTGGAACACGTCTCATATTATGACTATGCTTACTGGCACCTCATCAGCTTGAGATAAGTGCTGAGTGCAACTGAGACGACTCGTTTTCGTTCGGCAAATGCCGCGCCTTTTCGGCTTCCTCCACTCACCCCCGCTAATAAAGTTTACTCCTTAGTACATAAGCAATAATTAAGATTGGTTAACATGTTTTCTAAACAAAGTAATACATTCTTATAAAAAAAAATAGATACCACATTTAAACTCAAAATCGTATTTTTGGTATTTCCTTTTTTTTTTCATTCCATTTAGGGTAGACAGAAAATATAACCAATTTTTCCTTCTAGAAATTTTTTCATTAATTTCTCATCCTTTTTCCAAATAATTCTTAAACATGTGTTTCTCTTGCACAATAAAACATGCTTCCAATGACAACTACCACTCTTCATTTTAAAATTTTCTTTAAAACAAAACTAAATGCCTCTATAATTATATTTATAATATCTATTAGGTGTCTGGAAAAATTAAAATTTCCTCTGGAAAACCTGGAAAACACAGGGAATTTGGTAATAAGAAAATAGTGGCAACCCTGAGGATGCACCTACGCAGTGGATACAAATATTGTATTCAGTTTAATATTTTGATATACGATAAAATAATTATATAATAATTTATTAGATATATAAAAAATGACAAGTATTTTATCATTTTCAAGTAAATACAATGCCTGTATTAAAATGTATTATTAATGTACTATATTACACATCTTAGATAATATTCCAAAACGGAGAATAATTAGGGTACTTTTAATTATGTTTAAAATATTGTTTTGGATTGGGTAAAAATAAATTATTGAAATTTATGAAATCGTGTAATAAAACTTAAGTTTACGTTATTTTAAATGTAAAATATAACATGTGATTAAAAAACTTAACATTTATAACAAAACCGTGATCTTTTACGAGCATTGGCAACCCAAAACCTAAACATATGATTTTTAAACTGTCATCCAGGTAAAAACCTATCATGAACAGATAATACAAGACTTGGTTCACAAATTTTACTTTCTTTCAACCACTTTGAGAGAGGAAGTATTGTAGTAAAAAAAAACCCAACAAACTAACTCGTGATTTTGATAAATGTTGACGTTTCATGACCAGATGAAACCAAAATAGTGTTTTTTTTTGTTTTTTTGCGATGCAGTCTGTATCTCTAATAAGAGCTTAGACTATTTTACCATTCAGATTAATAGGCCTAATTGGTACTTAGGGTTTTCAAACGGTCCTCCGGAGTTGTTTTTGAAGCTATATTCTAAAATTAAGGGTAATTTACTGAAGGGCAAAAATAGATCAAATAAATTTTTTCGAAATCCACTTTTGCACTTTTGATTTAATTTTTTATATAGGCTTTGTGTAGTGTTACAAATAAAATGAGAATTCTCTTTTTACCATAAAAATCTTTTTGAAGATACAGCACGTTACATAAGCGGAAATTTCCAAATTTGAACTTATCTCCACAACTCTTTGAGATACGAAATATCTTATCGTAGTAAAGTTGTAGCACTACTAAAAATAAAAATCTTTTACCAGAAAAAAATATATTTTTAAAACCAAAATATTCTGAGCTATAAGTAGACATATGTTTTTTTCATGGGCTACTTTGAAATATGGAATTAAATACTATGCTCTTTCTCACTGTTTATATAACAATTAACATTATTTAACAATTGTCGGTTTTTGTAGGGTTTCTGCAACAATGTATATTATTTCATTTCACAAATTTTACTATTTTTTAGTAAATGTATCTATTTTAAGATGAACGATATAGGAAGTTTGTGTTGTGCGCCGTAAATTTTTTTCTTCTCTCGATTCACTGACTCTCTGAAGCCCATCCACAGAGCACAGTCCAAAAATACCTGTCTTAGAACGTATTACAACCCGTGCAGGCATGTAAGATAGTCAGTTCTTCCACGTCTTAGAAAACGAGGGCACTAGGGGCGCTTTATACCTCCACCTGCCATCCCTATAGCTAATAAACTCGTATTATATATACTATTTAAACGTGGATCGATTCCTTTCGATAGTTATTCCTAAAGCTCCGTCAATACGAGTTGTATAGTGTTTTTTTTAAAGGAAAGCTTTTACTCAGATGATGTGCCCATAAATTTCAACGTTCAAACATAATCAAAGGGGAAGCCAAAATGTCAAAAAATGGCATTATATTTCGATACAGATATCAAGATCTATATACAACCGATTTTAATATATTTTTTAAACATTAAATGCATTTACTTCGAAGATTATCATATCATTTATTTATTTATTTGTTGTATTTAAAGTGATCTTTCTGAACCGACTGATTATATTAGCACACAATTTATAAACGATCTTATCTAGAACAGACAAAAAACACTCAGCCGATACTTCATCATTATGAAGAGGGGAAACCCACATTTCAGAGATGATACATTTTTTGGCCATGCCGGAAATTGAACCTGGGACTCTTAGTTTAGGAGACAGACATGTTACCGATTGTGGTGTAAGACATTATTATAATATCAACGTTTACAAATATTCAATAACGAGGTCACAATATATGTGATTTATAAAAGGGTCTATATGAGATTTATAATCTACGTAAGAGAGTGAATATGAACACTAATATGACGAGTGTTCTCGATGTCATATAAAATAGTTGAGTTCTCTAAAAATAGGTTTTGAGCTGTAGATTTGTACAAAAAAAAAATCACAAAACATTAACTTTCTGTGAGATTTGCTAAAACCTTTCCAATTCGGTCAAGTTTGAAAGTTGACCTGGACCATTTTTATTCTGGGCACTATTAATTGGATTTAAAAAAAAATTAAATAAAAGTAGTCACCAGCTCCAGGAACATAAATAGATGTTTAAAATTAATTTGAAGAAATTAAAGGACAGTAAATTTAACACAATTGAAAGGGCATATATGTGTGTGATAATTGGGGAGGGGAGGGGGAGAATCAATGAGTACAGGATCTAGTTTGGTTTTTATTCGTAATTTGTTTCTCAGTATTCCTTCAATCAAATGTAGGTGCATTTTTCAATTTATCTTCTTTGTTTGTTGGTGAATGTAAGGCTGGGACTAGAATCATGGCCATATTTAATAAGATGTTTAGTCATGATTTTTTTTAAATATAGTTTTTGATTTTGTGGTATAAGTATTTCTTAAAATATGACTAAATGGTTTCATTGATCTTAATTACAAGTCTTTTAAATGCATAGCAAATAAAACAGCACCATTAAGTGACATCTAGTTTGAAATATTTCACTTAACTAAGTTAAATATTACTATGAATTGATACGTTCTCCTTCAAACAAGAGTAGAAACGCATTCACTTGACGAATTATGAATCAATCACAGAATGTATGTCTTTTCGTTGTCTTTTTGACGCGTCTTGAAATAATTTCAGATTTAAATTTTCTGCATTACAATGTCTGCTTCGAAGAACCAATACATTTCAAAACCAACCAATTCAATATGTTCGCATGCGCCTACAAAGTGAAATACTACCCAAGAGCTGCATTTACATTTGGAAAATTATATGAAATAACTCGTTAAATGGAAAGTGTATGTGTCGTTCTTGTTTCACTAAAAAATATAATAATCTGAAAAATTTATATTAATTTAATATTAAAGATTTGTCCATCCACTTTAAAATAAAATTCGTCAGAAACCAGACGTTTCTAGTTTGTGTTGCAAAGAATTATGAGTCAACCAACGTTTTCCCTAGCGTGTGAATTGACGCACCACTCAAGCCAATTATATCCTCAACTTTTGGGGATTCGGTGAGTCAAATTTTATCCGTGGGTGAGACGAGCTCTTAAGGTGGCCGTCCCGGTCAGAGAGAAAGTAATCAATAGCTGTCAGACTACAGGGTTTAAAATACAACAGTCTGTGTCATTTTATGGAAATATTTCTCAATTCTGTCCAAGCCTGTACTATCTTTCTTTCTTAACCTACATACAACCACCCTTTGTCGTGTAAATATGAAAGAGGGGAAAGAAAATTACGAATTTTACTATCTCACGATTAAGAGGAAAACCCCCCGATAGTGCTTAAATATCATAAAATTTTACTTTATGGACATATCAAATATTTACTGCATTTGTTAGAGGGAGTCTAAATCTAGAGCCCTTTTTGATCAAGACTAGTCTTGTTAAGTTGTACCTTTATACATATTCTTAAAAATTCGTTGAAAATGAACAAATTTAACATTTTCACTAATAAATTTTTTCTAATAAAAATCAAACTTTTGTGTTGTTGAGGAAAAAGAGCCCTGTTGGGAGTCTTTTGACTTTATTTTGGTGTCAATCATATTTTGAAATAACGCATCGTAGAATTAAATATTGCGTTGGAGCTGAACGTCTACGTGGAAATTTCTCGCTTATTTAGGCAACTCCCTTAAATATGAATGTGATCTAGGTGTATGATTTTGGTGACTGCTTGTACACCGAGATAGAGTGTGGGTGCCACCACTGTGTCCTAGTCCACTATTACGTGAAAAGGTTCACTAACTATCTCTTTACCAATCATCAGTCATCAAGGAAGAGCAAGGTCATTGTGACAAACGCTGCTGACTCACTGCGTAGGCATTCTCAAAAGCATGTTACTTTAAGGTGCCAAAGAAGGTACTGCAAATTGAGGCAAGTATTTTTTTTACAGTTTTTATAACTAATTTTTTTTTTGCATAAATAAATAAAAGTATTCTTTTAGCATAGACGTTTAGTTTAATTTAATACACATAGTAATCTTGAAACTTATTGAATAGTTTGTCGTGGGTAAAATGGAATTAACTTTTGAAATGAAGATAAAAGCCATGTTAAAATCCCAGTATGATTACAACCAAAGCCCATAATTTGATGACCTAAACATTATAAAAATGAGTGTAACCTAGTTTTACCTAAGACTATGAAAAAATCTTCTAATGAATACACATGGCTACATTAAACATGCATTTAACAAATAGAAACTGAAACATCTTTTTTATGTGATATGCCTTTATAAACCTGAGCTCACTCAAGAAGATACAAAGTTCATTATCTGCATTATGTTTCATTTCGAATATTATGTGTTAAAATAGTTATATTTTATTATTTATTTCTTTATAAAATATCGATAGTATTTTTCGACATAAATGGCTCAAGATCACCAATAAAAACATAAAAATGACACAAAAATGAGATAAATCAAAATAATATGACCTAAGAATCCAAAATGACAAAATTGGCCAAATAATGACCTATAATAGAGACGTTTCCACAGCCAGGGTATCATGAGCAAAATGTATATTCCAGTGAGCATTCATTGTCTTTGATGTACCAAAAAATATGAAATATCATCATAATCCAGGTCCTTATTATAATCATTATTCATGAAATGTTGCTTGTAGACAATTTAACTAAACCAAGGTACTGAAGAATTCTGCTTGTTTCTTCTAAATGAATGTTTTGTTATAAGCAATGCGAAAAAATAACAACCAAAACGTGAGTTCCATTTTATTCCACTTTCACCTGTGTTCTCGATTTATGTCACGTGTCCTGTCACCCTTATGGGTTATTCGTTTATCTATTGAAATGGGGTCACGATTAAAAAAATATAGATTTTATAGTTGTTTTACCTTAATTTGCTTGGTGGTAAGGTCAGAAGGTGAAAAAAAACTTCAGTAGCTTACGTTTGGCTGTAATTAGAATCCCTTAACTTCTCTTCATTGGAAAACCATACAAGACGAGACGGACTCCTTTCCAGTCCTTGTGTGTTATAATATATTAAATATACTTAGATTATGATTTTTTATTATTATTAGCACCGCGTCTTACTACCCGTTTGGGTTACATCCACTTACGCTAATATTTGATGGTAGTGTGATTGTGAGATGAAATGGAGGACCTACAGTTTAACGTTGAATCCGTACCACGGTGGAGGCCTGGTATTCCACACCCTCACAAGTTGTGATTAATACACGTCTTGTCAGAGATGAGGGAAGGGTTTGGCAATCAGATAAATATGTGAACCCTGGACCTCCAGCACATAAGTCTGACACCTCACCCCTAGACCACTAGGTCACCGATATACTTATAAATGTTTCCATACTTGACCTTAAAATTGGCATCGGAAGTCCACTATATCGTTTTTATGTTGCGATAAAGTTATGACTTCGTTAACTAATTCAGATATTTTCTTAGCACCATATCAAACTCCCCGTTATGGTTACACGTATATGAATTAATTAGCTTTAAAGTGTTAGGGGTGATGAAGGATTAAATTAGATTAAGTGTACACACATTTAAGTGGCGGGAGAGTGGAAAATCATTAAAGGGCCATAATCAGTACACTCGAGGTGAAATGGAGCCCTGATTTCCCCGCTATCGACAGTCTATTGCAAGACTGATGTCTTAAAGTCTTAAACCACCGAAGCGGGTAATTTGGATACTACCCTAATTTGTAGTATTGAGTGTATTTATCGTGTACGTTCTCTTCAATTAAACTAACCCACGAATTACAAACACCCGTAGCCGCGACTTGGGGAACGGGGGCAAAGGGGGCAATTTCCCTGGGCCTCACCTTCCAGGAGGCCACATTCCCCCTCCCCAAATTATTATTATTATTATTATTATTATTATTATTATTATTATTATTATTATTATTAGCACCGCGTCTTACTACCCGTTCGGG